>BMAO01033610.1:0-25448 GCA_019973975.1 Trichonephila clavata | reverse complement strand
TTTCCTACTCAGATGATTCTACAGGACATTATATAGGTTCTACAGACATAAAATTAGTATTATATAAAAAAGAGAGAGAATTATAGATTAAATTTCTTAAACTGCCGGGTAATTTTTACATAATAAATGCAAATAAACTTCTAGGCTTTTTATAATACGGACATTTTTTTAGTTACAAATTTTAATAAAACATCCTGAAATAAGCTGCATTTTAATAGATAACGGTAAAAATTATTTATTAAATGTTTAATAAAATTGATACAAATAAATTTTTCAGAAAATCTTATAAGCAGTGATTTTTTCTACATTTAAGTATCCGACTACCCTCAAATGCCAATTTTTCAAAACAATTTGACATTTTTATTGTTTTCATAGGCCCTATTATTTGATTTATAAAAAAACTTTTTGTTCACTGGAGCAAAAACTGCAAGTGTTTTAGTAAAAGCCAATGCAATTGCTTTACGCATAATGTACTTTAATAATTTAAGCATACCTTAAGACGCTTTTTTCAAGAAATGTACTTTTATGAAAATGCTCAAACGGGGACAGCAATTGCTGAAACGTTTTTAAAATAATAACTGAATTTCTTTTGTATGTTATGTAAACATTAGAATGGTATAAATGTCAGATTCTTCAAGAGCTCTTTTATTTAAAATTAATAGTCCCTTTTATAAATATATTCTTTGTTTCCCTAAGCTATTTCATATGTAAGAAAAAAAGTGCTCTAGTTTTTGAAACAATTAAAATATATAAAAACTTATCCCTAAAGCAATTTAAAAAATTAATAATACAGCAAAACTTCAGAATTGAAAAATAGTTATAAACTTTTGGTAAAGAATGGTTTATTTATTTTGCGTAAATTTTTACTATTTTTTTCTGATTTTTGTAAAAGTAAACTTTACCGCAGCTAGGCTCGCATGATGTCTTTAAAAACTTTCAAAGTCGTAATCATTGTCATTAGAAAGTAAATAGTATAATATGGTTATTTTTTATTGCTTGACTGAAACCAATAAAATTTAAAAATTCTAAGATTAGCTTAGTTTAAAAGACTGAATAATAATTTATTATAACAATTAACAACAAAAATTCAATAACGTATCTATTAATATTTTTAAAAATTGAAAGTATCTACGTTTAACATATAATTCCTGTTTAAAAGAGCTCAAAACAGAACATTATTCTAAGATGCTACTGTATGCATATCTATTGTTCTTCCGTCAGTCGCAAATATGTGAAGATTTGGGCATTGGCCACACGATCAGGCTACATATAGATCAACATGGGAAAAATATTGCTTTTCCAAATGCACTTCTGCTACCTGAAATGTTAGCTTTGTTAATAGCAACAGTAAAACTGGAAATTGAACTCGTTTGAATTGAAACGGAAAATCAGTGGGGTGCTTGGAATTCGAGGTATGTTAAATTATCCTTTTCATGGCATATGTTTAAAATATTTGCAACAAGTATATTCTTCATAAATTTTGTGATTCAAAGCCTCATTAATTTACATAGTCGAGAAGTATGAGATTTTGCATAAGTAATAACTGTTACACTTAGTTTTAATTGAAATTAATGTGAGGGTACACGCGAAAGCTCAAGTGTTTAAGAACTCCGTCGGATATGAAGTACTTTGTTCTTTATCCATGATTGTATTCATTGATAAATATTTCTTCAATTCCCCCTCCCCGCACGTCGTTTGAATTTTCAATATTGATTTTATGGGCAATGTCATTGTTGGCCAATATTGATTTTGCGATCAACCACTGATCCTAATTTAAATTTTGATGCAAGGGTAGATTTGTGCAATAAGATTTACATCATTTTCTACCTATTAGAAAATTCTCTGGAAGTAAATATTCCAGCAATTTAAGTCCAAACACTTTAACCGATTAGAATGCATCTCTCTGCATAATGTTTCCGAATCTACGTTATTATGAAGATGAACTCTCATATTAGTTTTCAGACTAAAATTTTTAGCTTTGGCCAAAAGCTTGATGATTCAATAGCGACTGATTTCATCTGGATTATGGGATAGTTTTCAAAAACACCATCCAATACATAATAAAGATACCATTCTCCTATAATATTGAACTATCTCGCAAATCCTGTAGTCCGATTTAATGTTCTATAGCTTGCTTCTGAGACATCGTACTTCCATCGCACACTAAAAGCTTAGCGGTGAAAGCATCCTGCCTTGATAGCTATTTTCTGAAATTTCAGATGAGTGAGTCTCAGATTCATGATTAAGCCATAATTTTAAACGGAATGTGCAGTACGACGTTCGTCAATCAAGTCTCCGCTATACCAGATGAAGTCATAGAACTGCTCTTTCTGGGGTTTCTGATGTCCATTACAATAAGTTTAGCAAAAATGTTTTTCCGGTTTTCCAGGGGCGTCGAGAAAACAGAATGCACCATGCGAATTCTATTTCGCGTACAGTGGTTG
Source organism: Trichonephila clavata (assembly GCA_019973975.1). NCBI lineage: Eukaryota > Metazoa > Arthropoda > Arachnida > Araneae > Nephilidae > Trichonephila > Trichonephila clavata. Next base: position 23,004 of record BMAO01033610.1, on the reverse strand, counting down.
GAAAACGTGGCTTTGTTCTAGAGTTAATTGAGGGATAAATTTTTTACTTGATGTTGCAATGCTATAAATTGTAGTATAATTCTCAAGTAATTTCATTATCGAAGCCATTTCCGTCGACACGTCTAGGGCTAATCATTCAAAATCATGTTGCTCTTCCCAATCATTCTGAAAACCTTTATTGTGTTTCGTTGTAGATGAGTTCATTGACAGACGTATTTGCTTATACTTGCTGCAATCGTCACAAAATATCTTCCGCATGTAGTATTTGTACTTATTCCAAAGGTTTGAGGATTAGAAATACGAAGATGAAATAAGTATTGCTTAAAGCTCCTTAATTTTTTAACGGCCAGTGACATTTTATGGATTCCTCTATAGTAATATCTAGTGTATCTTCAAAGCAATACCTCCTGTAAATGTCTAGGTTATGTATAAATGAAAATTTGTGTGCAAAATACGAATATTGTATAATTAGGTTAAAAAAATCCACAATCATAAATATTCGATAAATCAAAAGTTTTTATGAAACTGTTAATTTATATCACCGTAAAATTTTCAATATCATACGTTCAATTCTCTTGAAACGATATTTTGTTTCCCTCTTTAAAAGTGGTGGAAAATTTAAAAGGTTAAAATATCTGGGATTTTCGAAATAGAGAACTTATTAGCCACTTTGGCGATATTTCCAAAGTTTGAGTTTGACATTTAACCAACGTAATGTTATAAACGTTTGACTTTTAATAAAAAATTAATTTAAAAAATTGCTTATGTTAGTTCCGTAGAAATATGGAGATAAATATAACTTATGTTACTGGCTGATAATGTAGCTTTCCATTGGTGAATTAATTTTTAAATAGGAGCAGACGTTTCCGAGATTAGCCGGAACAAACAGAAAAACTGACATATAGAAATACAGACAAACATTTAAAAAATTCATTTTTTGATGTAAGTACCGTATATACTTTAAAATGCATTTAGTAAAAAGCTGCTAATTTAAAATTACAGACAGACACTTCAATTTATTTATTTGTATAGATAAATTATTTTTATCTTCTTAATTTTAACATATTTTTCTTAAAATGTACTACACAAATCTAAAATAAAAAAAACAAAAATTATAGTTCATTTTTAAAAAAAAAAAAAAATTGTCGCAGGTAGTCGTATATCTTAATTTATATAAAGAAATAAACCAAATTGAATTATCTCTTTGTAATTTAAAATTAACAGTGTTTTACTAAATGCATTTAAAAGAATATACATACATACATCAAAAATTAATTTTTAAAATTTTTTGTCTGTCGGTCTGTTTATTCTGGATTGTCTCTTAAACGTCTGGACCGATTTGAAAATTATTTTACAAAAGGAAGATACATTAAAATTGAGTAAGGTAGGATTTATTTTAGCCCGTATTCTTACGGAACGGGAACTACGCAGTTAAAACCATGGAGATTTGCTTACACCCACCAAGTTGGCTCAAGATTATGCATTTTGTAGATTCCAGAAATTTTCATAAAATGTTTTCTAATTCTTGTATCAAATAACTGAACGTACTGATTTTAATTTTTTACAAAAAGTTATTTTGAAATCTTTATTTTATCAAATGACAACGTCTATTATGTTTCGGATATTAAATGTCAAACTCAAACTTTGAGAAATATTGTTAGTTGGCTAAGAAATTTTTCTATTCCGACCATCTAGATATTTTAAAGCATATTTTTAAGTAAAGAACAACCTAAAATTTCAGAAATTGCGTGATATTGAAAAAGGTATGATAATTTTAAAGACGGTTTCGAAAAAATCTATGATTTATCTAATATTTAATATATGGATTTCTTTATATATTTCAATATAAGGCATTTTTTGCCAAAAGTCTTTACTTAAACTGAACTAGCTTTTTATATGTAGAAATTGCTATGGAGATATACTAAATATTATTATGGAGGAAGCAATTAATATGCGCTTCATCGAATAAAATTACGGAAGTTTAAGCAATATTTCTATCATCGTTCGATAATTCTAATCCTCAAACACTTTGGAATAAGTACAAAAAGTACAAGGTGCAAGACATTTAGTGACGACTGCAGCAAGTACAAGCAGATATACATTCCAATGAACACGTCCACAACAAACGCTAATAATAATAGAAAAAGAGGTATTCGCAAAGGTTAAGAGAAAATTATACATGATTTTGGAATTTTTAGTCAGCGACCTGTCGAAAGAAATGTCTTTTAAAATGTAATTTCTCTGGAATTAGACTACTATTTTATAGGACTACAACATCAAGTAAAAGACTCAACCCCTCAATTAACTCCAGGACAAAGTAAGGTTTTCCATCAAGTGTTACGTAATATAGAATCTGGCAGTGGTGCAGATATCAGAAAAAATCCAGAAGATATCAGTTGCTGTGACTTGCTTCGGCAAAGCCACGGCACTACCACCTGCACATTCCGTCAAAAATTACTGTTGAATATTGGACATGAAAATTCACCCATTTGCAATATTAGTAAAAAAAAATGCTCTCAATTCAGGATTCTTGGAGAATGTAGTTTTTAGTGTTGGATGAAAGTACTATGTTTTAAAAGAAAGCTATATAAACGTAAATCGGTGTGTTCAGGATTTACGAGAGAGTACAGATATTATGGAAATAATGGTAGATTTATTGGCTGGTTATTTCTGACAAATTCTCCCTGTAATCCAATGGGGTACACTGGCAGATGAAATTAGAATATGTATTAATTCATCAAACTTATGGGCGAAAGATGAAAAATTTTGTCTCTGAAAACGAAATGAGAGCGCATCTTCATAATGACGTAAATTTGGAACTTATGTAGAGATGCAGTTGAAAATCGGTTATCTATAATTGGATGCAAATGTGTTCAAGTTTGCATTTTACTTTTCAGAGAATTTTCTAATTTAATAGAAAATGATGTAGATTCTATTGCTCAAATTTATTCGCGCATAAAACAAAGATTAAATTGTGATCAGTGGTTTGCACAAGATCAATATATTTTGTCTTACTACGAGATTGTATATTAAATAAATATTGAAAATTTAAACGACGTGCCCGAAGGAGGAAATGAAAAATTATTTATCAATGAATACAATTATGGATAAAGAGAGTACATCATATCCCACGGAGTTCTTAAATTCACTTGAACTTTCGGGTAAACCCTCACACAAACTTCAATTAAAACTAACTGTACCAGTTATACTTATATGCAAAATCTCAAGGACCCTAGACTTCGTAATAGAACTAGGTTTCGGATTCCAAAATTGATCAGAAAATACATATAATGCTAATATTTTTTCGTGAAAACGGAAAGTGTTATTATACTTCGAATTTCAATTATGCCCATTGAACTATCATTTTAATTGAATTGGACTATCGTTTTCAATTGAATTATCGCTCAAATTCTAATCAAGTTAGTTTTCTTGTTGCTATTAACAAATCAAAAGTTCAAACATTGCCGGTAGCAGGAATGAATTTGGAAAAGCAATGCGTTTCCCATGCCATCTATATGTTGCCTGTTAACGAGTATCCAATGCCCGAAATCTTCACATATTTGTAACTGATGGAAGAACATAATACAGTATTCATTAGCATCTTAGAATAATATTCTTTTTTGAGTTCTTTTAAAGAGGAGTTATATATCAAACGTACATACTTTCGATTTTTAAAAATATTAATAGTTTAAGTTATTGAATATTAGTTGTTAATTATTATTATAAAAAACGTTTTCATTTTTTTAAACTAAGCTCAATTTTAGAATTTTTAAATTTTATTGGTTCCAGTGAAGCAATAAAAAATTACCATACTATATTATTTACTTTCTAATTATAATTATTAAGACTTTGACAGTTATTTTAAGGCATCAACGTGGACAAAATTGAGGGAAAAGGTAGTTAATAATAAAATCCTACGTAGTCTGTTTTCTTGTAGATAAGCCTCGATGATTCTTTAGCGCATTTTGAGGCTAATGTTATGTAACGATTGATTGTTCAATGAACATTTGATAATCCATTTTCTTCTTTTAGATTATCAGAAAAAATTATAGTTTTAAAAAAGAATAAACGTAGTTTTTTATAATATTCTTAGTATCAGAAGCCTTTTTTCTGCTTAAAATTTAAAAAAATTCATTAACTAAAGAAATAATGCGTTTGTAAATTATTAATCAGATATACAAATGAAAGAAAACATCTTATACTTAGAAAAAAAAGAGCAAAAATAAATTAATTTTTTAAAATTCCATTCATTGTTGTGTTTAGTGGAGGTTTTAGTGTATGTCTAACAAAGAAAAGAAATGGAAAAAATTTCGATACAACGTATTTTAACGAACTAAAAAAAAATATCGAAATCACTCACACAATGCATACCACATAGCCAGGTGGAGAAGAAAAGGCGAAATTTTTATGGAGGTAAAGTCATACTCTCGGAAAAGCCCGTTGCAATGATGACCTAAGTATAGAGGAAACAGACAGATCCTACAGAACAACCATAAGAAAGAAATTTAGAAAAACATTAATGTAATAATCCCACATTACTAGGAAGAGCATACACCGAAAAAGGATGGGGAATTTCAAAATTCAAAGGGTTATACACTCAAAAAGGCCCGTGCAAATACATGAAATGCAGCTAGTTAGAACTTAAAATTCCTGTTCCACTCATTCTTCTTTAGATTACATCAATCATTTTAGAAAAACCAGAGAAATAGCCCCAAGCAATGCAATTTTAAGGCGGATATACATTTCGATAATGTGTATTTTTTATCCAGAGTGGTGAAATGGAATCGCACCTTTCTTGTAGAGGGGATTTTACGTATGGAATAAGCATTTCTATAATATATATGTGTTTTCTTTTAGGACATTATTTTGTTTAATAAAATCAATATTCATGGAAGAAAAAACGAGCTTCCGTTATTTCTACAGATATTTTATGTTATCTGAACTATTTAGGAAAGTATGAAATAGTTACAAAATGTATATTTTTCTGTTGACCGCGAAAGTAATAAGAGCAGTAGTTCAAGATTTTTGACATGTTTAAAGTGTTCCTTAAGATTTAGTTATAAATTTTCAAGAAAAATTTGGTATTTGTTCGAACTAAATAAATGTATAAATTAGAAATAAACTTACGTATAGTTTGACGGCAGATAGCTTGGGATAAATCCGAAAATCTGTCGAAGGCTCTCAGTGCTGGAGGTTTTTAAAAATGATATTAATGTTATTCAACTGGAACAATAAACCTACAACAATACGATTTTCAACATTTTTTTCTTAATTGTTGAACTAAGTGATAAAATGAAATAAGTACCCGTTTACAATCATCGATTGTTAGTTTTGTTAAGTTTTATAACAAAGTTTTTCTTTTGCATAATATTTGTGCCCTAAATGTTTACATAAATGGCAGGGGGTGTATATAACCTTAAGGTTACCCGAATAATAAAAAAACATTGTATAAATTGTTTTGTATTCTATAAAGTAAATTGCATAAATTTTTTTCAATTGTACAATTTTTTTTATAACCTGTACAAATCAATTTAGATTCTTTCAATGTTTAAAAAGTAAATGGATTTTTTTCTATCATTCAATTTTGCACCTTAATGAATTCTGATTCCTTAGTCTAATTCCTAGCTATCATTTATGAAAAAAAAATGCTAAAAAATACGGATCTAATTTTATAATCGTTATGTTGGGCTTAATTGTACACATAGTCAGTCATAAAATTCAACATAAATCCATGAACTTTACGTTAATTAAAGAAGGAAACAAGATATGAAAAAAAATTTAAGTTATAATTTTAATAGTGTGTGTAAATACAGAAAATATCTGGAAAAGAAACAAAAAAACACAAAGCACAGAATAAATAAAACACAATTAATTGAAATATGCATGCCAAAAAAAAACAACTGCATTTAGCATAAAATAAGCAAGAGATGGCACCTAATATGAATGATGTACGGATAATAAAATACTTTGTTTGGTCATCTTTTGAAGCAATAACTGCCTTCAATTTCCTGGGCATTGATCCCAAACAAGATTTTTATGATTTCTGAAATTATTTTAAGCGACGCTTTGGACAAAGCATTTTTGGGAGGGGGGGGGGGATATTTGTCGGAAATCCAAAATTTTCATTTTACTTCTATGAAGTTTATCACGAAAAGTCATTTACGCTTTCGGTAATGCACTGTTGAAGTTGGTAAGAGTGTTTATTTAAACCTCCGAACTATCAGTCCTCAATTACGCCATACATGCTCCAACCGACTAGGGCGAAATAAATTCCTATTCGATCCTGTCTAAAAGGCTTTTTCCCGGTCCTTTATTCTTAGTGGCTTGCAAAAGGACACACAGCTACAGGCTGAAGTCAGAATTATATGGCAAAGGTACCTTGAACAAGTCATTCTTTTACAACGGATGTCGCATGCTTGAAGTGGAATGTCAAAAAAAAAATGTTAGTCTACGAAATGTAGTTGAATGTCAAACACAAATTTATTTGTCAATTTCCTATAGGGATTGCTATATGGTGCTATATTTTCGAACCCGGGATTTCGTGATTACACTATCCAGGTCCTCGGGTTGGTCCCGGAATTAGGACTGAAAAATGTATAAGAAATACTTACACATTAGCTTGGTTAAAATTACATAACAAAACTGAAAACATAATTAAAAAATATTGTTTTAATATTATTATTTATTGAAACGAATCAAAACAAAACTTAATTCATTATAAAAAAACAAATAAAAATAGTATGTAATGAGTTCATTAAAAATATTGCAGTTTCAATTCATTAAAAACACTACAATTTGAATTGATTAAGGTGTATCAGGTGTGTAAATTTGTGTAGAGGGGTGAAAATATAACGATTTTCAAACAGTTTTTTAATTTATATTTAAACCTTTTTAAATTTAAATTTAAAAAAATCAAATCTCTTACACTCTATATACAAAGGATTAGGGTTTTAAAAACTACAAATTGTTTGAAATATAATCATAATTTTAAAACTTATAAGCATATGCTAATAAGAAATATTTTAGTAATAAATATTAAGTAATTTTTGCATTGCGCACGCTATTTTCTAAATTAGTAACCTTTGATGTATAAGACTATAAAATATAATATATTTTCTAATATGATATATATATTTTAAAGAAATTTTTTTTGTATTTTTATAAAATTATATATTTTTAATCATATATCATACACATTTTCTAATATTGTTACGTAGATCGGGGTTCGAGGATTTTATGCAAAATCAGACGTAAACTACATGACAGTTCTTTAAGAGCGATGAGTATTTATTGGCGCAAATCAATCCTTGAAAATACAGGATTTAACAGCAAAATTCTCAGAATAATTAACAGAAGTATTTCACACCTTCAACAGCACTCAGACACAATAAGCAGTGTCTAAAATTCACGTATGTAAATGACTATTCACAAGCACAACCGAGCTTATCAAACTCAAGGCAAGTCTTTTAATAGCTAATCAAAACAGTGCTCACTAATCGCTGGTTAAAATCAGACTGACTTTTCGCTGGCTGAAGCCAGACTCGCTACTCCCTGCTGAAACCAGATTGACTCTTGCGGCGAGTATCACTCTATTTATAGCAGAGGCCGAAAGTTCCGGAAAGATGCGCTCGCGCCACAGATCGTAAAATTAGTGGATTTCTCTACTAATTTCTAGAAGAATCAGAGGTTTCGAACTCACCAACAAGGTCGCCAAGTTAGTCGCCAACCTGGTCGCCAAAGTGATGCCAACTTGGCTCTATCGCCAATATTTCGCCAAGTTACCATTGAATCGCCATTATAACGTAAGGGACGGCGTTGCCTGTGAATATTACAATTTTAGCATAAAGTAATATAAATGCATTGCACAACTAAATACAAATTATTTACATTATTCTATACAAAATTCGTAACAATATTATATATTTTAATATATATCATACTCATAAAACCCTATTAACTTAAGAATAATATTTTTTTTATTTAAATATATTAAAGAAATATTGAAACTAAAAAAAAAATTTGAAATATTATGTTTTTAATTTTTAAAGAAATATAATTTATTATTCTATTTATTTAAAAATACTACGGTATAATATGGATACTTTTAACTTTATAAATCAACTTATTTCTAGTAATAATAGCTTCTACTTATATAAATAGCATGCGCAACGTAAAGCTTTATTAATATTTCTTACAGAAATGTGTCTTATTTTCATATGCTTATATTTTTTAAAATTATGATTATATTTTAAACATTTTACATTTTTTGAAGCCCTATTCCTTTATAAACAAAGTATAAAAGATTCTCATTATTTAATTTTAATTTTAAAGAGTTATATGTATTTAAATATCGTTTATATTTCCTGCCCTCTAGAGAAAGTTAACACTCATGAGACACCTTACAAATACTACAATTTGAATTAAATAAAAATTTACCAATTTGAAATAAAAATCGATATGTTTAGAGTTTCCAAAATTTGTTTTAATTTTAAAACAGAATAAAAAAACTCTAATTATAATTTCATAGAAGCACTGTATTTTTTATGTTTTATATATTTATAATTAGTAACTACTCGGGGTAAGATATCCTAAGAGGAAGCCGATTTATCAAAACTTAAATTTTGAAATCTGAACTGAACCTTTATTTTCGACAGACTTACATATACCTGTAAACAGCAAGTACAGATAGTAGAGAATGGATTTACATAAATTTTAATCTAAAAAAATTCAACATATAAAACACCCATATAAAAAATTCTTTCATTTTTTTAAATATCTGGTTAAGATATAAACTAGAAATTAATTATAACACCAAAATTAACTGTAATAAAAATACTCAAAAAAGGGACTTCAATATTAGAAATAATAATAATAAATACATTGTATATTTCACAGTCCAATAAATTTCTGTCTTTTAGCTGTCTCAAAAAAAGATTTTTCGAACGTTTTAACAACATTTAAATAATTATACGTGCAATCTAATTTGAAAATATATTTGTAATGGTAACAAAATAATGTTACGAAATTTATTTTTCTGTAGATTACAAAATGAAACATAGAATAACACACAAGTAAATGAATTAATTAACAAACCTTAAATATTAAGAAAGGATTTTGAAAAAATGACTTTTAGATTATAAAAAAAGCAATAACAGCGTATGTGAATATACTTAAAATAACAAAATTATATTATTCTCAAGTTATCTCTTGATATATAAAAATAGAAAGTGAGAGAGAGAAATAAAAAAAAAATATCTTTTATACTGAGCTAAATTGATTATTCAGAAAAAAGATTCATGATTGATGATTCAGAAAAAAATAAAATTTTGTTTTAAACATCTGACAATTGATTCCCAATTATTTTTATTACCAGGGAATAGCAATGAATGTCCCGCAATGTCTCGTTTTGGAAGAGGAAGCTCTCTATACAAATTTTAATATGTTAAAAATTTCAAAGCATAATTTAAACTTAAATACATCCTGAGATTAGTTGTTTTAATCCTGCAATTTCTGGATTTAATGTAACACCGGATCCAGGGCTGCAAACACTAATTTAAATATAATTTGCATAAATGAGAGGTAACTACATAAGGTCCATATTCAAAGAGACCAATACCAACATTAATTGTGTCTTACTCAAAGTTTATCTTAAAAGAGGTACTACAGTAATTGTATATTAATTTTTATCTTAAGAAAGTACATCATAACTCAAAATTAAAAACATAATTACTATTCCATTTGAGTTTAATGTAAGAGATAGATTTTTACCAATTTGAGCAGGTCAATTTCTTCAAAAACCAGTTGTTCATGGTAGAGAACGCAAGTAATCATTTGAACGTAAAATAATTTCACTCGAGAATAAATTAAAATATCTCCTGTAGCTAGATATCTTTCAAAAATTCTAATTGACTCTGTCCCCTTGAAGTTATCTCGCACCTGGCACACTGTAGGTCCGATCCCATTGCACTCGCGATGGGGAGAAATTTACAGAAGAAAACAAGAGAAAGCGTATCAAATTCCACGGTTTAACATACACACCTGCCTTAATATACTTGCCTGCCTTGAAATATTCTTCAAATCATAATAAAATAGGCATGAAATGTATACGACAGAAAATAAGTAAACAATATACATTAAATACAATATCATACTCACAATACATAATTTTTGTGAAAAAAATTTCAAAACATAATTTACAGACAAGAATTAAATCCAAGGTTTAATTATATAAACCCCTGGATTTCGGGATCCTGGGGCTGTAGACCCTAAATTTTAGTTCAAGTAAAAAATAAGTAAATTAGTTTTTAGAAAATATTATACTGTATTTAATCGTGAAATAAGACAGTAAAAAAGCCTCCATCTAATTATTGCTGGCCTGTCCATTCATAGACCTGTGTTATGGAAAGAGGCGGTTTACATTATAAAAAACACGGTGGAAAGCGCTGAAGGATAGTCTATGATAAAAATATATCTCTTTATATATAAATTTCTGTCAACTTATGTAACACGGCTACATTTTTAAACATTTATATATTGATAAACTGTATAGAAATAATAATAATAACTTTTTCAAATATTGTTTAGGAAAGCAAAATCTGCCAGTTATGAATGCTCAGCAAGACCTTTAATGCTGAACATGTATCCATCATGAATATTAAATGAGAATCACTTGTTTTTTTGAATTACCTAATAATATACAGTAAAATATGTTAAACATGAAAACGCTAATGCCGTAATATCGGTTAACACGAAATAACACAACTGTCCCGACAAGCTAGTTTGTATTTTCTTGCATTTCTTTCTCTTAGTTCGTAATAAAAGTCGCGTAACACGAAAAATTTTCTGGTAATGAACGAAATACGGAAACTACAAACAGCATTCAACTGCTTTACTATATTATCGGAAAAATTCGTTGCAGTAGATTAGGATAATGTGCGCACAACCCCAATTGTGGCTGACAAAGACACATTTTGGAGTTGGTTCAAAGCTTAAAAAAATTATTAGAGTAGATTCCAAAGAGATAATGAAATGAGTATTGCAGCTTCTGTTCCCACATCATCCGAAAAGACGAATATCATGAAAAGTAGGAATAATTGTTTAGACGCATATTCGAATGGTGGAATGAATAATAAAATGGACAACATCAAAACATTTGTTGACAATTTGATGCTAAAAACACTATGCAAAGAGAAATATCAGATTACTTTCCAAAAATTCAATAATTGTTTTGTTTATTAAAAAGACTTACCTCTCGATAATTCGAAGTATATGCTCAGTCCCTTGACAATCTCTTGAAAATTCGAACTAATCAATACCTTTGGGTGCACTCAATAATTTGAAGTAAAATCTGTGACTGGCCAGACTGCAACACGCAATAATTTCAAGTTACCTTATAAAATACTCGAATATTCGAACACTCACTATCATGCACACAGTCCTGTAGGAAACATGTTGGAGATTACAAGTTTTGTGTTGTATTGGCTCTGCGTGTCTCCTCTATATCGTAGCCCTTTAATGACCATCTGTCTTCTACTTCTTCCGATTTTCCGGTTTATAAGGCGAAGTACACTTTTGTTGTTTTCCTTCTTCAAGTGGACAATAGACGAACCACACCTGTTGTCAGCCTTCCATATCTTTTGCTTAATACGTGACCTTGCTACACATGTGTTCATAAAGGATGATCCACTAATGAGAAGAAATAGGTAGGTTTATGTATGGATGTATTGAATGTATTCTTTTAATATACGGGACTTTTAACTTCTGCATAATATTTATATGTACTTTTTAAAAATTACTTTAAAATAATTTTATACATATGTGCAATTGTTGTTTTATTACATAGTTTCAAATTTAAATGTGTAGGAAATAAGCTCTTTTCGAGTATTTTGGGAGTTTTTTTCTACTCTTCTTGATAATTCGAATTCTCGATAAATCGAAGTTTTTGATTGGTCCCTCCAACTTTGAATTATCGAGAGTCGACTGTATATATATATATTGTATTAAATTTCATTATAATTTGTTTGTATGTTTTTTTATTTGTAATAAATGTATAGACATATACATATAAATGTAAATAAAATATATTGTAATGAATTAGTTCCTTCTGTGAATCTCAAAGTCCTTACATTAGTGTGAAGTGGTAGTTTGGAGAGACATTTTGAAGCTCATTTTTTTTAAATATTTATCGCCTTACTTAGTTATCAATTGTTAACTTTCAATATAACATATAATCTATAATTATCCAAAATTATGAAAGGTATTAAATGAAAAAATATTATAAAGCAAACAAAATACAGAAAGAATAAATTTAAAATATCCAACTGCCCTAAAATTTTGAATTTTGCCAAAAATCAATCTTTTTTTTTAAGATTTTGTTTTATAGACCATTGTATTAACTTTATAAAAATTCTAAGATTATTATTTTCCGTTCGCTATAACAAACACTAAATGTGTTTTAGTATAAGCAGATGGTATCGCTTTTAGCAAGATGTTATACTTTAAAATGCGTTTTACTCGAAATGTTTTCTTGACATTGATCAAACGGAGACCGGATTGCTGAAAAAACTTTAAAAAAATTAAGTAAACATTTTTGTGTATCTTCTGTGTAATAATATATATGTATTAACTTTCCATTTTATTATTCACTGTTTTGTATCTAAATTAAAATTCCCTTATGTAAATATATTCAAAATTATTTTAAGCAATTTCATATAATGAACAAGATAAAATGCTCTAGTTATTGTAAAAATTAAAATATTTTTTATTCCTAAAGACATTTTAAAAATGAATAACATAGCAACCTACCAGAAGTGAAAAATTTTAAATTTGTTGTTAAATATTTGGTACAAAAAGGGTCCCGTATATAATAATTGTTGTCAAATTTTACCCATTTTTGTAATATTACTTTGCTTTTTTTCTTCTTACTTTTAGTATATTTTTAAAACGAACTAAACAAATCTAAATACCCCGAAAAAAAATCCCCATATCTCAATTAAAAAAAAACATTTGTTCAAGTTGTTGGATACCTAAAATAGAAATTAAACTAATTCCAAAAGAGATAGTAAAATTACTTATATCATTGATGCTCTACTGTCTTATTTCATAATGGCGTCTTTTCTCTTTAATTGAAAATTCGTATATATATATATATTAACCTTATTATCTATACTAATATATAAAAAAGAAAGAGTTTGTGTGTGTGTTTCACCTATTCCGACCAAATTAAGCAACCCAAGAGTATGAAACTTGGCATGTAGAAGCTATAGGTCGTTATGCTATTAACCTCGAAAAGTTTTTTTCGAAATTTGCCTTAGATTTTTTTTAAATTCAATTTTTATGCGATTTTTCATCTAAATGGAGATATGACGTCATCAGCCATGTCAAGTCTTAACTTTGCGAAAATTAATATTTTGAGCAGTTTTGGAGGGGATTTTAGCACATTTAACTGTAAATATATTTATTTTAGTTGTATTTATTCATTTTTTTAAACTCTTTGTGGAGGAATTACATTTGTATTTCGAAAAAATAGTCTTAAAAAAATGTTTTTCTAAATTTTATTTTTCCGATTGGCAACACTAATTTGATATCAGTAGATATTTTCGTATTTGATTTCCAACGTATTATATCTTTTTCGTTTCTTTAAAAAAAAGGATGTTTTTTTATACAACTTTTTCAGACTAAAAAATCATTCTATCCTGATGGAATGGGGTAATATGTACCATTAAAGTGTACTAATTACTAATATTCAGGCGATGTCATTTGGTTCTAAGTTTAACTTTGGCGCCGAAAACCTGTGCCATGATATGAATCTCAGATGGATTGTAATCAAGTTAAGTTTATCCACCGTATTGAATTTGTGTAACTGTGTATAATTTTTGTTCAAATTATTTCTTATTTCCTTTTGTGGTTTGTAATAATGCATGTTGATTACGTAATGGAACAACTACCCATCTTGCAAGGCCTAAAGCTACTATTTTTATTGTTGTAAACACTTTTAAAAATATTTACTTTCCATAAAATGTTCTATTTCATTTTATGCTCCTGATTTATATTAGCATATGCTGTATCTAAAAAATTTTTTGTAACCCAAGCACAACCATAGACTGATAATACCACCATCATTCAGGTTAGAAAGAATAAGGAGAAGCAAATGTGCAAACCCAAGGTCCTTGCAACTGTTTTGTACCATAATCTTAATTTTCTTTTGTTTTTGATAACCTTTTAATTTAAATTAATGCTATATTTTCTATTCTAGTGTCTCGCACATACTCACATATTATTGCAAATTGGCGATTGTTGCAATAATACATCAGTGCCTTTTCTTTTTGTTATAAGCTATTTTTGTTATTTTGCAACATCGATGAAACATGGAATTAGCTGATAAAGGTAAAAAGCAATAACCTTTTTTCGTACTTGCATATTATTGCCAACTTAATTAATAACTCACCAAATTGGCAACCATATGCTTCATTTCATGTAATGTCGCCAATAGGTTGCGATAATATGGAAGTACCATAGAAAATGACACTCCATTCAAACTAATTGGGATTATTAGATTGCCAATATTGTGATTTAAATTAGAATTTATGATACTTACATATAAGTGTCATCACAGCCAAATTGGCGCCATGCTAATCGCTCCTTGATATCAAAACAACAAAGATTCTGTGTTTGTGTGTTTATGTGGGAAAAAAAATCAGTCGGTTTTTGTTGGGATATAGTGTGATTTGCTTAGTGCCAGTTTGGCTGCGGTGATGCTAATACGTAAGAACACGAAGGCTAATACGAATTTTTATTAACGTATGAGATTTTCTGACATTTTCTGTTTGTTCTGAGCTGTTTATTGTAGTTTCGTCAAAATTAGACTTTTATTTGTATATTTAAGGTTTCTACTATATGTAAGGTTGTAAACTAATGTCATAATCTATACTAAATATATAAAAGAAAGAGTTTGTGTGTTTACGCTATTCCGACCAAACTAAGCAACCCAGAAGTGTGAAACTTGGTAAGTAGAAGCTGCAGATCCTTATGCTATTAACCTTAAAGAGTTTTTTTTTTTGAAATTCGCTTTAGATTTTTTAAATTTCAATTTTTAAGTGATTCTTCAGCTAAATGTAGATATGACGTCATCAAACATGTCAAGTATTAACTTTGCAAAAATGAATGTTTCGAGCAGTTTTTGGGGGGATTGTAGCACATTTTACAGTAAATATACTTATTTATGGTTGTATTTATTCGTTTTCTTACTCTTTGTGATGGAATTTTATTTGTTTTTCGAAAAAATCGTCATAAAAAATGTTCCTTCTAAATTTTGTTTTACCGTTTGGCAACAATTGACATTCGATGAAATTCAATTTTGTATGCAATTTTTCAGCTAAATGGAGATATGACGTCATCAGCCATGTCAAGTCTTAACATTGCGAAAATTAATATTTTGAGCAGTTTTGGAGGGGATTTTAGCACATTTTATTGTAAATATAATTATTCATGGTTGTATTTATTCGTTTTTTAACTCTTTGGGGAGGAATTACATTTGTTTTTGGAAAAATCGTTGTCAAAAAATGTTTTTTTTTTAAATTTCATTTTTTCGATTGGCAACACTAATTTGATAACAGTAGATTTTTGTATTTGATTCACAACGTATTATATCTTTTTCGCTACTTTAAAAAAAGAATGTTTTTTTTACAACTTCTTCAGACTAAATAGTCATTCCATACGGATGGAATGGGGCAATATGTACCGTTTAAGTGTGATGATAATTCAGGCGATTTCATTTAGTTCTAAGCTTAACTTTAGCGCCAAAAACCTGCGTCATGATATAAACTTCAGGTAGATAGTAACCGCCAACGTTAGTGGGTGATACTTAAGTTTATCCACCGTATTAAATTTGTGAAACTGTGCATAATGTTTGTTTATAATTATTTCTTATAAACTTTTGTGGTTTGTAATAATGCATGTTTGCGTAATGGAACAACTACCCATCTTGCAAGGCCTAAAGCTACTATTTTTATTGTTGTGAACCACTTTTAAAGATATTTACTTTCCATAAAGTGTTCTATTTCATTTTCTTAACTGTTAAGCAAAATTTCAATATGAACACTCATAAAATAAAATAACTTCTAACTCTTAGATACATTGCCCTGTAATGGCTCTATCATCTTTAAAATGTAACATGTTTGCAAAAAAAAGCTGGATTTTTTTTAAAAATTTAATCCGTGCGAAGAACAGGTACGACACATGTGAAATCAATGTTACCAACTTGGCGAGTTATTTTGAACATTGGCATTGGTGCAATAAAATCTAAGAACCTACAATTTCTTCCATTGAAAAAGGTTACAACTTTTCGTGATACTTACGTATTAGAGTCACTGTAGCCAAAGTGGTACTTTTTTCACCACAATTTGATTTTTTTTCTTATAAGACACATAAGAATCTGCTATTTTGATATCGTGGTGCAAATTTTGCTGCGGTGATGCCAATACATAAGTACCCTTTTCCTTTATTGGCAGATTCCATGTTTTTCCATTGGAACAAAAAAGTAGAAAAATTTAACTTTAGAAAATGACACTCAACGTAAACTGAGATTAACAGATTGTCAATATTGGGATTTTAAGTTAGAATTTCTATTTACGTATAATATTTTTTGTCATGCTTTTTTTTTTGTTCTGAGCTGCTTATGATAGTTTCATCAAAATCAAATCTTAATTTATCTATTTAAAGTAGCTTTTTGATTTGAATTAATATTATAATTTCAATATACTATATGTAAGGTTACTTTTATATATTTTTTTTTCTTTTTCAATTTTAAATATTTAATATTTTAGTTATGTGCTTTTTTGTTGTTGTTTAGAACTGTTTATCGCAATTTTATCAAAGTTAGGACTTACTTTTTCTGTTTTAATAACCTTTTAATTTAAATTAATATTATAATTCCTATTTCAGTTCTGAACTAATACTATGTATTAGATGTATTACTGAGATGTTAGATAGTATTATATGAGGTATGGGTGCAATGCTTATTTAATTTTTTTTCTGTTGAATGCTTTCTGATATTTCTTATTCATGATAGCATTGAGTGAATCAGTTTATCATCATTCATTTTTTATTTCGGCTCATCTATTGCAGGTTATTTCACCCATAGTTCCCATAGCAGAAACTCACTACTGCTATCACTTTTCTGTAATAATTTTTATTTATATTTACATTCATTCATATCTATTTACTCTTTAGCTTGCTAATTTTCTCTCTTACATTGAAATATTTTTTTTGTTAAATTATTATTTTCTTTGAAGCCAAATTGCAATTTGTTTAAAATTATTTCTAATGGGAACATTCATTTGGAAAAAAAATGTTTTTAATTTTTGGTTTTCTACTTCATACAGGGTTTTACCCTCCCTAAAAAAATATTATAATTGCTATGATGGAAGAATTTTTGTTTTTAAAACTTAACCCGTGCGAAGAACGGGCATTTCAGCTAGTTAGTAATATAAACTTTCAGATGAAGATTCTAATTGAGGTTACAGAATAATTATGACTTTCTCATTACCATAAATGACTCTGAATGTTCTGAATTTTTTTTGATGTAGCAATTTATTTTATTCAGGGATGAAGCCTCATTATTTACAATGCGGTGTTACAGAATCTAAACACACAATAGACTTTCCTCATTTTCCTAATTTAATTACGAGGGTGAGTCGGAAAATAAGTTTCCCCTGTCGACTGTGGTCAGAGTTGAGTATGAAAATCAAAGCATAGAATGAGACATTGAAGATAAAAAATAACATTAATTTTCCATATAAGTACCAAGTACAACTAGACATTTGTCATACCACTTGATAAGCTTCAAAAAACCCCGCAGGAAAACTCAGGGCATTGCATAAGGAAGAAGCGCTTATTTTTGCGTGGACTTTTTGGAGGTTGGAACCATCAATTCTATGCGGTACTGTGATAGCCAGTCAAAACTGAAATTGGCGATTCGGAAAAAAGACCTGGGCTCCTCAAATCTGGTGTTCTGTTGTTTGATGACAATGTGAGACTACACTCGGCAACGACAACGCAACACCATTTTGCAACTATTGGTTGGGAGCTCCTACACCATGCGCCATACAGTCCTGATTTTGCACTAAGTGACTTTCATCTGTTTCTGGTTTTGAAGAAGAATCTTGCCTGAAGGAGATTTAGAAGCAATGCTGAAGTCAAACAAACCGTTAAACGCTGCTTCCGTTTGCAAAAACCTGAGTTTTCCTGGAGGGCTTTTTGAAGCCTATCCAGTGGTGTGCAAATGTCTTAATATACTTGGCACTTACGCGGAAAAGTAAAGGTATGTCTTATTTTTAATGTCTCCTTCTATGTTTTGACTTTCCTACACAACTCTGACCACAGTCGACGGGGGAAACTTATTTTCCGACCCACCCTCGTATATGTGCATCTACGTTATTTGGAATAAATGTTTCGCTTGTGAGTAAATATGATTAGAGATAAATTCAAGATAAATGCAGGTGATTCTCTAACGAAGTAAAACTGATTTAAATACATTATATCTTTATTCGTCTCTATTTTATTTCTGCTTTGTTTATCTAATGATAACTAATTAGTTAATTTTTAATATTATACTACATATATATTTTTGAGCTATTAGAAACTGTCTGTTATCAGCTCTGAAGAGAACATTCCGTTATAAATTGTATTTCCTACCATAAATCCCATTCAGCATTAGCTTTACGTTTCCTCTTTCAATTAAGTTGTTTGAAGCATTAAATAGTTCTAAACTGGAGAGTTGAAATTTTTGTTTGATATTTGGTGAGATGATTTCAAAAGCGCCAATTTATTTAAGACATGATATGTGTTTGTGTCTGATATTGCCTTTCTAGTTTTAGTACATTTTCTTATCAAATTTTTAATAAGTGTTAAGTTCATTCTGAAAAGTTTTTATATGTCAAGTTTGTGTAATTTGACACAACAAAATTTCTTTATAAGTTTTTACGAAACATTTATTGTATTTTAAATCGCCAGTTTGTTCTCCACTTATATAGTGCTAGCGAGGGGCGCTATGGTCGCACGTGATGGGCGACTGCACTATAATGCTAATGATTTGCATATTCCTTCGCCGCCAACGCATGATGTGAATTTCACGTGGTTTTCATGCTTCTCTCATTGTGTTGTATTTTGTCTGACCAGCAATGTATTATTATCAGAGAAAAGCATTCTCCATAAAATAATAATCTACCAAAAAACATCACATTTTCTTCATCATTGTCAAGAAATTGCACGTTAAGTTTCTTTATTCTAAGAATATTCTTAATTTTTTTATGTATATTTTAATTCAGATGACACTAAACATAAAAAAAGTATATTTTAGGATTAATTTTCATAGAGTAAAGAAATTCAGAAATATTGTTTCTTTGCTCTGGTTTTTAGAAGTAAATTTCAGAAATCAAACCATGAATGCGCTACTAGTATTTTATGTTTCTTAATTTTTTTTTAATTTTTAGTTTTCATTTATTTAATTAATTGCAAGGGGAGAAAACTATACAAATTTATCCTTCTTGGAAAATTGTTGTGTTTTGAAAAAGTTAAAGTAATTGATTTAAGCACTTAAGAAAGATGTACAAAAAAAGAAAAAGAAATTGGATTGTATATTTCAATTAGCATCGAAGCTATTTTAACCGACTAAAAGGAAAAAGTTATGGTTTTTTTTTTTTAAATGTATCTAATAAAGTTCTGTAAAAATGCGCAAAAATAAAATCAGCCATCTGCTTTTGAGAATTTGGTTGTAAAGAGCAACTATATTTAAAAAATAAATTATCCTGACGATTTTTTTGAATTTATTTTTTTTTTTTTTTGCTTTTATTAGGCTGTATTTTTTTTTTAAAGTACAATATCGGATCATTTAAGTTTTTCATAAAAACCCTTTATAATGGATACAAAATAAAAAATTTTAAATATTAATTCCTTGTTAGATTCTAAGTAGAAAAGCAAGCTTTTTAAATTTATATTATTTAAGTTAATTTATCTATGATTAAATACTTTTTAAATTGGAATAATTTAATTTGATTATCTTAATGAATTAATGTTTTTTCGAAAAAAAAAACTCTTCAACGACAAATAAACATTGATCATTAAGTCTGCTTTCAAACATCTTTGTTTACTCATCTCGAAGTTGAATAACTCTTTAATACACTTAAATTACAGACAAATATCAGGTTTAAAATTGTTTCATTTTTTAAAAAATAAAAATTGTTTTCTCTTTTTCTTTAGTTTAAAACTTTGTATTGCCATCAGAATAAATAACCTTGAACAGTTATTTTCATCTATATTTTAAAAGAATAAAGGAATTAAAATATATTTTTGATTTTCACATTTCTTTTTGGATATGATTATCTCTTTAAACTGCCTCATAATAAAATAACAAAATGACTAAATTGATTGTGTAATTTTAATTAATTTCACATTAAAAGTGTTACTAACAATATTCTTAGTAGTTTTGAATAAAATGTATGTGTGTGAAATATTACTCCTGAATGTGTTGTTTTTGAAATTTTAACTTTCAGTTCATGAACGCATTTTAGACTCAAATTAATTTAGCAATAATCAACTTTATGTCAAAAAAAAGAACCTTTTCACTGGCACCGAGACCAAACTATCAGCTATGAAATCCATCGCTATAATCAATGGTTTCTAATAGTCCTTGAAGAAGCTAGGAAAATACTCGTATTATTATATTTACAATAAGAAAAGCATATGCATAAATTTGTTGCACGATCAGCAAGTATGGAATTTTAAAAGAGAATACTTGGGCAGTAACAGGTAGTAAAGGTGTATAAAATATTTCCTCAATTTCTATAAAGTATAAAGCAAACTTTTTTTTTTATTTTTTCGAAATAATAACATTAAAATTTGCGTCATCCTTTGCCGGACACTTAGTAGAGATGCAACCCACTGCCAGACACCCGTAACTTTAAATGATAATGATATACTTTCGTTATAGTATCAAAGCTGAATTTTATACATGTTACTTGGAGACCTATAAAAAATGTTACCTCAATAGCCAGACAGTTTTAATTTTTTTAATACTTTGCCAGACACATTGAATGTCAGCTGGAGCGAGTGCAAGGCAACAACTGTCCAAGCGGACGCGAGTGAGATAGGTTGTTTAGTCTATTGCGATCACTTTGGAAATCCAAAGAAAAATAGTTTTATTACGTTCTTAAACGTTATATTAAGTAAAAAAAATATTATTTTATTTTTGAGTACAAGAAAAGTGCTATTACATGTAAAAAAATATTTAATCTTTGCTAAAATTCATCATTGTCGTCGATATTTTCATATTCGTCACAACAAATACAAACAGTTCTCAAAATTTGGTACGAGGCTTCCCTCAACCCGCAAATAAGTGGTATTAAAAACTGTTTCGTCATATTCCGAAACAGCATGAAGGCCATTTGCAATGGTCATCAGTTTGAATCTCTGTTAAGTGATATGAACTACTCTTGACCTGGCAATCTGCTCTCCAGACTCCGACACTAGGTCTCTACAAGGTGAATCTTAAGTGCCTCTTGCACTCAAATTGAGCTATAGCGTATTGTAACATATGAAGTAAATGTTACTTAAAAATTAAAATTTGTATTCAATTTGATTGCAGATACCATTTTGGTTACACATTTACTTACATTCGCATATTCAGGTAAAGTAAATGAGCTACAAAATTCTAAATACAATAAAAATCGTTTAACACGAAAGCTGAGGGGATTGAAATATATTTTCCGGTTAAAAGATATTGCAAAGAAAAATTATTTAACAACATTAAGTTTATTAGAGTATATTATAATTGCATACGTATTATATGTATTTAATAACAATCAATGAAACACAAACATTCAAAAGATCTTAATTGAATTTAATTCTCAATTTTTATCTTTTTTTAAAAAACAAAATATTTTTGAGTTTTTGAAAAACAATACGCAATTTTCTTTGAATTGTATTTTTCAGCATAAAACTGACAACAAATAATTCAAAGTCGTCAATGTTATGCTTTTCATTTCACTATTAGAATGCGAATCTAAGTAACTGCGCATATTTTCCTGACATTCCTCATTTTTGTATGAAGTAAGAACATGAGTTTCGATATTCAGTTTCATTTTCACCTTCGAAATCTCTATCAGTGATATTGTTTAAGCTTTGGACAAACTGAAAACTGTATTTGTCTGCAATAATGGAGGGTGTAAACACCATTTCATCATTTGATGCAAATAATTATTCCGATGGTAAAGTTGGAGAGTCTAATAATACAGAACAATGACGTGAAACCTCTTCTCTTTCATTCTACATTTATCATACATTTCTATTGTTTACCATATACTTTGCTTATTGATAACAAAACAATTACCGAATACCGGTATTTTGTTAGATTTGCACAATTTTGTAAAACCGGTATTCATAAGATTAAATACCAGTTTTTTTGTATTTATTAGAAATTTTTTTAAATCATCTCCAGGTGTCATCAACATAGAAAATTAGTATAAGGCATTTTTTCATTTCTTTCTAATGGGAGAAATTTTTAGGCTATGAATTTATATAAATTGGCATCACATAGTCAACAGAAATGATAAAATATGTGAATCAGCCAATGAAGGGTCCAAAACTATTCTATTTCTGCTCACAGTGGTACTGTACAAGCCCGTCACACTTGCAGAGCACTCTTTATCATTTATTCTGTTGTCTGGTAATTCATCTTAACTATACGATTCTTGAGAATATGCCAAGAAGTCTCAATAGGATTTAACTTTAATGATTTACCAGGTTTATGAAGTACTTTTATTTCATTTTCCCGCAATAAATATCTGGATCCATCTCGAATTGTGACAAGGGGTCAATTCATGTCGAAATGTTACGTTAAATGTTCCTATGGAGGGAACAATCCTACTCCTTAAGTTTTCGTCGCATTTGACAGAATTCCACATGCTTTTAAGAAGAATTATTTCTAAGGACATTTGTTGTAAAAAAACC
>BMAO01033609.1:0-46024 GCA_019973975.1 Trichonephila clavata | reverse complement strand
CGGGTATTCATTCTTAACAGGTTTTAATTATGTTAGAAAATTCAACATTTTTAACTTGTTCTCGAGGAAAAAGAGGATGGAGTTCTCAATGAGAGAAGCTCATATTTATTTACCAATATGTAAGCAAACGGCACAAACATTTCTGAAAAATTGCACTTTATCTAACTATTTCACAGTAATTAACAATTAAACCCCGTACACCCGGGCTACCGAAAACTAGCCAAAACCGGTTTGACCTTACGCTGTATGGGCACTGATAATTTCTTCCTTCTATTTTTGATTTGCGCATATTTTTGATTCTTATAGTGAGATTATTAGACATGCAGGTTATCCGTGATACTGGAATACTTTTCATCCGGGATTTTCTTTCTGGTGAAGGCCGGAATTTTTCATTGAGGGCAAGAGATTTTAGATTCCTTGAAATATATTAAAGGACAGGGATTGGCAAGGCAATGTGCAATTTGTTGCTTGAAAAGAAATGAAAATGGAAAGATAATCCAAAAAAGCCGATATTCTTCTCGGCCCTATTATCCTCTATCTTCATTGCAATGTAAGGCTTAGTATTACTCCATGCTTTAAATTGTGTTTGCCTATATATACGCACACACACACAATCCTCAACCGTTTGAAAAAGAGGTGCGGACATGAAAATTTCTTGAAATTACGAGATAAATTCTTTCAAGATATATGTAATATTCTTCAAAGCATGCAGAGTGCAAAAATTTAAGGGAGGTTGTGTTTTTGTGTTCCACAACTTGAAATAAAAGAAATAGTGCGAAAACTTTAAAACAGAAAATTAAAATGAAATTCCTCCGTGTTCGCATTCTGTTATGTATAATGCTTAGTGTCACCCATTCGGTATAGTGGTTAGCGGTGCTGACTGCTGTGCCATAGGGCTTGGGTTCGAATCCCGGAGAAAACATGGATGTTTGTAAATGTATAGTGCCTTCGCGGCATGAAGGTACTCTAAATAGCCGTCGAGCCGCAAGTCCTCTCGTGAGGTTGGTGGAAAGAGAATAGAGGTGGGAAGCCTCTGACTATATACTCCCATGGTGTTCTCCCTCAAAATTGGGGTGGAATCGAGCCAAATCATACTGTCGCCTGCATGGTGCTCAAAGCTATGGCTATCGACAGGTTTACAATATAGCCTGATGCCATGATGAATTTCTGGGCCTAGATCTGACTCCGTCAGACAAACTCGTCCGTGGCATTAGCAACAACAACAACAACATTATGCTTAGTTCCAAAGTGTTTCATTTTTTTTTGGAATATTTTAGGCAAAAAAAAACTGACCACTTAAGAGGTTAATGTGAGCACAAAACGTGGTTAAAATATCCATGCTTCTTTGATGCAATAGAAAACTTATAAGGTAAATGTCATCTATTCTGAAAAAAAACGATGTATTTTTTGTATAAAATGTTGAATTATATAAATATATCAATACGTGTTATTTTTAATGTTTTTTGAATTTGATTTTATTTAAATTATTCCTTGAATTAATATTAGCTGCATTTAATAAATTTCTCACTCAGGCAGTTGCGATCATCTCTAATGTTATATAAAGTGTTTGTGCATTTTTAAGATGCAGTAAACTTTTACTTAAGGTAACCGACTACACTCGGAACCATGATTTTAAAAAAGCGTATAAATATACAGTTTTATATACATATATATACTTATATATATAAAATTGTGAAACTGGTTCTATTCGTGATTCATATTGATCATCTGTGTGTTATATACATTTTATGACTTTATATGTGATTATAAAACCTCTTTCCGTACAGGAACCGCGATTTTTGTTGATGAAGGTTACTATTTAAAGTCAAGTGAAGAGGTAAGTTGAGGATGGCGATTATTGTCAAACGCTAACTAAAAATTTGTGAAGTTCATATTGGAAAACGCGGTGATTCAAGTTAAAAGCATACGACGGGTCATTCCTTCAATGACTAGTATTATTGTAGAGAATCTTCCGTTCATAAGTATATTCCGATTCTAGATGTTTAGGTTTCTATTTAGGTTGACGTGCTCCTATAGCTTAGAAAAATATTATTATTAGAAAAAAATAATTAAAATAATTTTTTTTAGTAAAAGATGAAGAAAACATGGAATATTTTCAAAACATTCTAATTTTATGAAAAATGCTTTTATAATACTAACATTTTGGCTATATATATATATATATAGCTAAGACTTCTGTACAGAGCAAGAACTAGGACTCTTGAAATAAATATATAACTTAGAAGTAGGTTAATTCATATATTAATATATCAGATTAGAGAAATTTTAGCAGAAAAAAGGCATCATTTGTATTGACAAAAAATATTCCTTTAAACGCTTTAAACTTAGTAGTATGCTTCAAAAAAGTTAGAAGACATTGTTAAAATTTGGTGAGATAATTGGGATCATAATCAAAAAAATAAATAAATAATTTTTTCAAATGATCAGTTATTGATGTAGATAATGTTACCTTACAGTTAACACAAAATGCTGTTAAAAACATCATTCTTAGAAATAAATCTGAATGTATGATCCATGGCTCTTATACAAAATAATAAAAATTCTATAAAAAGAATAAATATAAAACAATGTGAAACAAATTTTTACAAATCAAGGTTCTTCCAAAACGTTATTTTAAATGCATAAACTAAATAGATTCAAAAATTTAAATGTATCCATATAAGAAATCCTCGAACTCAATTAGTGGTACTTACGTACTATCGCAACAATGCCAACGTTCGAGTAACTCGCCAAGTTGGTAACCCCGATTTCGCATGTGTCGTAAGCAGTGAAGTGATAACCATGTGCTTATGTGCTTCTTTTCATATAACGTCGCCAATATGTTTGCGATAATACGAAAGTACCCAGTTTGTTATTCGAGCTGTATAAATTTCAAGTTATCAAATATTTA
Source organism: Trichonephila clavata (assembly GCA_019973975.1). Lineage (NCBI taxonomy): Eukaryota > Metazoa > Arthropoda > Arachnida > Araneae > Nephilidae > Trichonephila > Trichonephila clavata. The sequence goes on along the minus strand of BMAO01033609.1, from coordinate 43,113 downwards.
TACTTTTAACCGTAACGTTATTAATATTCATGGAATTTAAAACAATTTTGATGAGAAAGAATATTTCCTAGCTATCTGAGTTAAAGTCATAAATTTATAAATGCATTATTACATTACGAATACCCTTTCAATTATCAAAGGAAAAATTTCATTGCATTCCATTACCAAAAGAATGAATAATTTCAATAAGTATGAGTGTGTTTTAAATGATTTATTTACTTTTTAAAAAAATTAAAGTTGCATGCATTTAATATAATGCACTATATGTATTCAAATTTCTTTGTTTGAAGAAAGATTTCAGTATTATAATACCATTAAGGAGAATTGAAAAGTAATTTAGTGTGAAATAAGAGTTCGTAAGTGCTTTTTCATGCAAATTGTGCTTGATAAATCGAATTTTTGTGAATTAATGTTGAACCATTAATTCAAAAACATAATTCCACTTCAGCGATTTCTGTCTAGAAGGGATCTGAAAAATTGTTTCTGTTATCTGCTACAAATTTACTGCATAAATAAAAAACACTAATTGCTCATTGGATTATAAACTTTTTAGTTACTCATTTAATCATTTAGGTATTATAAAAACATTAGTTCTCAATTTATTCAACGGATTTATTTGCGTGTTTGACATGCAATGAAACATTTATTACCGTAGAACTCAAGAAAACCGAACTGATTTTTTTCAGACTATAATACATGTATTTGAATCACAATTGTTAAACTTCTGAGGCATTAATTTCACTATGTTAAAAAAAACTGAATTTTTTTCAATTAAGGTATCCCACTACTTGCGGCAACTTTTCTTTAAAAAAAAATGGAAGTATGGGGATTTTTTTCTGGTTTTTAGATTTGTTTAATACATTTTAAGAAAAATATGCTAAAATTCAGAAGAGAAAAGAAATTGTTATTACTAAAATGGGAAAAAATGGGTAAAAATTTACAAAAAATAGCATAAACGGGGCCCATTCTGTACCAAAAAATTATGAACAAACTTTCAATTTTTCAATTCTGATGTGATGCTACTTTATTCATTTTTGAAATGACCTTCAGGATAATATAGATATTTTAATTTTTGCAACAATTAGAACACTTTATCTTAGTTATGATTTGAAATTGTTTAAAATAACAGTGATTATATTAACATAAGGGACTATAACTTTTATAATTAAACAATTATTGATATATCTGACTACTACTATACAGAACATACACAAAAAATTTCAGCTAATTATTTTCAAAAATTTTAGCAATCGCTGTCCCTGTTTGAGCATTTTCAAACAAACACATTTCGAGTAAAACGCGTTTTAGAGTATGACGTCTTGCTTAAAGTAATGGCATCTACTTTTGCTAAAACACTTGTAGTTTTTGTTATAGTGAAAGGAAAATAATGAACTTGTTATTTTTATAGAACTAATAAGGTGGTCTGTAAAATAAAATCATAAGAAATATTTGTAAATTTTTGGCAAAATTCACAATTTTAGGGTAGTCGGATACCTTAAGTTTTGGTAAAACATTTGGATACTTTTGTATTATAGCGTCAACCAATTTCCTTCAATCAATAGACGTTATACAATGGCATGAAATTCAGCTAACAGTGGAAGAAATTTCGGCGCATTTTCGAACTCAATGATAGTAACGACATTGACGACATTTCTTAAATTGGTGAAGTCATTTGATTCGGCGAAATTGGTCCGTGGTATAAAATGAAAATACCAACATTTGATCCATGTTTTAATTAACTAATTCATAAGGATTGAGACAGAAATTTAATTTATGTCTCTGAAATCATTACAAATGTAATTATTTTTTATTTACTGAAAACAATTATAAAATCCCTGTGCACCACAAAGTATCACACGGGGCTGAAGATTAATCACAAAGGAATGAAGGAAAAAAATCCTTTGAAGCTATAAAGGATTACAAATATTTACAATAAATTCATAGAACTTTGTGAGGCACTTCTGGTGGAAAGAAGTTTCTGGAGATTCGTAGGCCAATTTATAGTATGTCCTTTGAAAGCTAGTCTTAGGATGTTTCGTTCTCTTTCAAACTTGGAACACTGAAGGAACCCATGTTCTGGATTTGCCTCGCCACCAATTACACAATCACAAAAGGATGACGAAACTAAATTAAATTGGTTCAAATAGCTTTTAAAGTTGCCATGACCAGTTAGAGAAATTTGGTTATTTCGTAATTTGTATAAAAATGATGGCAGATCAGTCTCTTATTAAGGGTTGGAAAAACTTTCTTTGTTAAGTTCCCTTTATTTTAAATGAGATATTCTTGGTTCCAAGTGTAATTTGGTTCTTGAGTTAGATTAACCCTATGGGTACCAGACTGTTCTTTCTAGCTCGTGCAAATTCCAGATTTCTGTGGATACTGAGCTTGACGTTGCGAAGCACATTTAATTTTTCCTTTTGATGCTAACTGAGGCGCAGATTTTTTCGTGTCGCTTTCTAATGTTTGTTATATTATTTTTGATGTTTATTTTTTTTTTCTTTTTCTTTCCAATGTGGTTTTGTCCTGCACGGAATGATACGCGGAATCAGAATATTTGCGGAAAAACCGATGAATACGACAGTGACACTGATACATATTTTTCTATTTGTGATAAAAAAATGGAACGAAAAGGACAATAAACTTATATAATTAATGTGGAAAAGATTGTTTTTTGTTCCAAGGAACATTTCAAACAATTTCACAAAGATTTGTAATTTTAATTCTAATTTTCCTATTTTTTTTCAAATTTTTGTAACCCAGACATTTTGTAACTAAACTTTTGTAATTTTATACAATATCAGTAAAAGAAAATCTACCTTTTACATTTCCTGTGATGGTTACACTGGTTGAATACCTAAATGAGCTATGTATCCACTTGAGGTTACAGTGGGATTTTGCAAAGAGTTGATGTAGGAAATTCGAGACACTTTTTGGTTTTGTATTTAGTAATTTTGAGATATAATCAAGTAAAAGGTAACTTCCCGGTGACAATTTTATTGCTGTACAAGAATTCTTTTAAACTCTTTTACATTGAAAGTGAATCCATTATCTCTTTATTCCAAAGGGGAATTTCTTAGAAACGAGTCTCGAACTTTCAGTCTATCAGTTAGTTGCCACGCGATAGACTAGCTAATTTTGCCTCTTTAGATAAATTTAGAAATATGGTGCACGCCGCATCCAGATTAAAAGGCGTTGGTGTAAAAACTAAATTTTTAAAATGAAAGATTTACTTTTACATATTTAATAAGCTTATGTTATGAAAGATATTTAAAATAAGTTGCCCTGCAAAAATGAAAAGTAAAAATTAAAAGATTAGAATATGTAAACATATATAAATACATTAAAACTATTCTGAAACATGAGAAATTAATAACGAAATATAGAAGGGGCTTTGCATCATAAAATTTGAACATGCATTTTTGGAAATAATACAGGTTTGTTCATATCCATTTTTTCATATGGTGATTGAAGATCTCATGAGCAGTAGTGTTAGACCAACTGGCAGCAACTTGTAGTCACTTTCGCAACTTGTAGACACAATAACCTATTTAAAAACATTTAGACTTAATTGTGGTGACTTTTAAACATATACGTATTCGGTAGATCTTTTACAGTACTCCTTTCCAATGATCACAAAATTGATTAGAATCTTGACGAAACTTTACAGTTCATCCCGCTCTTTTTCTCAAGTGATATAAACTGAAATGGAAACATGTCAAACTTTTGTCAATGGATTTTTACTTGAATTCTCAAAATCATACAACTTCTGCGACAAGTTGTTGAATCTGACAGGGTTATATTTGATTCACCAACCTACGGGTCCGCAATTACGCCATGCATGCCTTAGACGACTGAGATGAAAGGAATCCCTATTCGGGCCAGTCGTTAAAGGATTTTATTCCTGTTTTTTGTTGTTTGCATTTACTGAATAAAGGTTGAAGACGTTTGCACGACATAAAGGTTGACTTTAATCTTTCCATGTTAATTGATTGTGGTTTATTATAAATATTTCACTTAAATATTTAGAGCCAGACTTTTTGGCAATACTTTATAGGTTACAAGACATGGCAAATGAAGTGATAGATGAGAACTTCTTCGTGATGAATGAGAACATGAGCAGCGTCTAAAGGATGTTTATGATAAAAACTTAAATGTGATGAATGAGAACATGAGCAGCGTCTAAAGGATGTTTATGATAAAAACTTAAATGTGATGAATGAGAACATGAGCAGCGTCTAAAGGATGTTTATGATAAAAACTTAAATGTGATGAATGAGAAAATGAGCAGCGTCTAAAGGATGTTTATGATTAAAACTTAAATGTGATGAATGAGAACATGAGCAGCGTCTAAAGGATGTTTATGATAAAAACTTAAATGTGATGAATAAGAAAATGAGCAGCGTCTAAATGATGTTTATGATAAAAACTTAATTGTGATGAATGAGAACATGAGCAGCGTCTAAAGGATGTTTATGATAAAAACTTAAATGTGATGAATGAGAACATGAGCAGCGTCTAAAGGATGTTTATGATAAAAACTTAAATGTGATGAATGAGAAAATGAGCAGCGTCTAAAGGATGTTTATGATAAAAACTTAAATGTGATGAATGAGAACATGAGCAGCGTCTAAAGGATGTTTATGATAAAAACTTAAATGTGATGAATGAGAACATGAGCAGCGTCTAAAGGATGTTTATGATAAAAACTTAAATGTGATGAATAAGAAAATGAGCAGCGTCTAAAGGATGTTTATGATAAAAACTTAAATGTGATGAATGAGAACATGAGCAGCGTCTAAAGGATGTTTATGATAAAAACTTAAATGTGATGAATGAGAACATGAGCAGCGTCTAAAGGATGTTTATGATAAAAACTTAAATGTGATGAATGAGAACATGAGCAGCGTCTAAAGGATGTTTATGATAAAAACTTAAATGTGATGAATGAGAACATGAGCAGCGTCTAAAGGATGTTTATGATAAAAACTTAAATGTGATGAATGAGAACATGAGCAGCGTCTAAAGGATGTTTATGATAAAAACTTAAATGTGATGAATAAGAAAATGAGCAGCGTCTAAAGGATGTTTATGATAAAAACTTAAATGTGATGAATGAGAACATGAGCAGCGTCTAAAGGATGTTTATGTATTATGATAAAAAACTTAAATGTGATGAATGAGAACATGAGCAGCGTCTAAAGGATGTTTATGATAAAAACTTAAATGTGATGAATGAGAACATGAGCAGCGTCTAAAGGATGTTCATGATAAAAACTTAAATGTGATGAATGAGAACATGAGCAGCGTCTAAAGGATGTTTATGATAAAAACTTAAATGTGATGAAGCTAGGACAGGCTGTATTTTATCCACTAAGTATTACCATATGCTACATAAGTAATAAACTCTGATACGATATTAGATGGAGCAAAAATTCTGCCAGGTAGTATCAGTCGATCATTAAAATGAGATTCAAATTTCTAAACTTGATTGGTAGTTACTCATATAGAGGTACCAAAGTGGGATATTCAGTTGTGATATGCAAATATTATACTAGCTTAAAACTGCATTATGTGAAATACAAAATACCTATTAATGTCTCTTCTGGTATTAAACGAAATGTGCGCAGGGTTTTAATAAAGTTACTCCTCTTTCAGCCATTTCAAATTTCGTAAATTGGAGCTGTCTGCCTAGTTTTTAAAAAATAAAATTATTATAATATAAATAAATGGTTAAATTTTTTAAAATTTATTGACGATATTGATTTTTCAAAAAGTGTTGAACATTTTAGATGCATGATTAATATAGGGAGATACCATTACTTTAAAAGAAAAACAATGAATCTTACACAACAGCGTAATAAGAAGCTCATTAAAAACCATGGAGCTACTATTGTGTCATGCATAAATAAATTGCAGAAAATTATGTGATTATTCTTATCAAAATATACCATATATGATAGATTCTGATTGTAAGAAAATGGAATGTCAACATGGAGAAATTATTCCAAATTAAAAACCATGTAGGAAAGAATATCTTACAAGAATTCAACCTGAAGTAATACAAAAACAATAATTATATTATTTTGTGAGAAATATTTTACAAACAAATTACTCTAATTTTGCTGTATGTGACTACCTTCGGAGCACTTTTTTTTAAATATATAAAAAAAATTTCAACTAAAGAAACACTTTTTTCTTTGAAATGGGGCATAAAACTAGGAATTCAAATACAATTTCCACAAAATTAAAAATAATTTTGGATATATTGGGAATTTTGAGGGAAAATTTAGTGAAAAATTGCAGTAACGGTATACCTTGTATTGAAAATTCTAATTAATATAGTTGAATAATATTTATACAGTACATAAATAGCACCATTATCTGAGCTTAAAGCTATAAGATTTGTAATACCTTCAAAAGTTTTTGAAATATATCAACTTTTATGCAAGAACTCAATTTTTTTAAAAAAACTATTGTTATTTCCACACAAAAAATGCAATAAAATACATAAATATATATACAAAGATTAGATTAGATTCTATAATACAAATAAAACTAAATAAAATATTTTCTGAACATTTCAATTCAATATCTTAAAAAAAAATCCAATAGTGAACTTAGCGAAATACATAGTTTCTCAGAAAATGCATTTATAAATGTGAATACAGTATGAAAATTTTCTAATAATTGTACATTTTTAAACTCACCATATTTATAGGTCAAGCTCTCTTTAGCTACATGCTTAACTAATTCAGCCTTTTTTTTTTAACTCTTTTGCTATTTTCTGGAGAGTTTTGTAAACCATAACTTTTATTGTTTATAGTGAAATTTTGATGAAAAATTGCAGTTATGATCTTTTACACAAAATTCTAATGAATGTATTGAAATAATATTTATACAGTACTTAAATATGTGTTAAGAATTAAAAGATTAGTAATACTTTAGAAATTTTTTTAAATATGCCTAATCTTATGCAAAAACTCGATTTTTTTAAAAAAAATAATGATTTTTTTCCTAAAAAACCAATAAAGCACATAAATATATACATAAAGATTAGAATTTGATTCATAACACAGATAGAACTAAATAATACATATTCTTATAAAAATTTAAATTCAATATCTTAAAAATATTTTATGTAGGGATCTGCTTCCGATATTATAAACTCCATTTCCGGTTTACTAGTGACCGCGGTAGCCAAATGGTCAAAGTATCGGATCATGGCTGTCATGTCATGAGTTCGAGCCCAGTACCACTGAAGACCCGCCGTGTAGCGGAGCGATGCACGTTAAATCTGTCGAGAGCTCAAACGTCCTCCCGTTGGTGTGGAGTGGTAGTTAGGAGAGCGGGTGCCAACTCAGGTATCATCCTCGTCAATTGACCATGGTTCAAATTTACGAGGTCCGTCGCCAAAAGTCCTCGTGTAGCTGAACAATTCCTACGTTAATATTCACTTACTCATTTCGGTTTTCTAATTATGCAATAACTTTGCTTCTAAATATCGTCGAAACAAAAATAGAGTGTTTTTGGAATCGTAAATGTATAAGCTATAAAATAATAACATAAAAAAAATTTCGAAAATTTTCACCAAAACGGTGAATTTTGGGAATGTTAATAAGCGCATTTGAAAAAAAAATCTAAGAACCTCATATTCTCCAAACTATGATACTAAACAACAAAACTCTCTTTGAATACACTTACCAGTTAGATTAACAGGGTACTTAGATCTTTTTAGGTAAACATCTCAAATTACAATGTGTATTAATATCCATATATTATTGAAAAATTATCCATCCCCCATTTATAAAAATCTCGATATACCTATTCAAATTGACGTTTCGTGGTTCACTGAGAAAATTATCTTTCATATTACCTCAAACAAATTGTTACAATAATGAATCCCGCTAATGATCTCCAAAAGAACATATAAAGAAATTTGGAGAATAATAAATCAAATCCTACACGAAAGCTCATCAAGCTTAAAGACGAAAATAATCCGACTAATAACTCACATTTTTATAAAAGGAATTCAAGAAAATGACTTGTGATTACATGCTTAATCTTCCATTTCGAAGATTTCCCTAACCATTCGTTGTATTCGGTCGAAATTCAATTATCTTTGTGGGTCAAATATTAATGGAATCAAATATTCTTCCTACGTCTTTTTATGTTACCTATCTACCATTCCTGTTTTTTTTTCTTTGTTGTCTGATGGATTCTGCTCATATTTCATGAATATTAAAATGCAACCTAATTCCTTAGACAGAGGAAATGGAATTTGTAATCTAGGAGTAACGAGAGAACTTTTTTTTCTTTCCAAATTATTGTGATGAAACATTTCCATTGCTCATATTGGATAATATATTGGCATTTACTCTCAGCTAAGAAGAAAGGTATGTGCAAAATATAAATCGACTTTCTGAGATGTTTTAAAGATTTTCTTTTTCTAAAAACTCTTTACTTTTATACACGAAAGGTTTTAAAAATCGAACACTATGAATTTAGAATAGAAACCGTTAATTAGCTATATTTTTCAAAGATTAATATTTAAAATGAAAATGTTCTAAATTTCCTTCATCGAAAAATGTATAAAAATAAGAAGTTACTCCTGATTGAAATTTCTCTAATCATGTATAGAAAATATATTTCACTATAACAAAAAAATATGTAAAAACGTTGATTTTGTACGAATTCAATAGTCCTTTTCAGATCTAAAATTCAATAAAAAACAAGTTATCAGAAAAACAAATATTAAAGAAAACCCAGCAATAATTTCAAGAAAATAAAATTGTTAAGTTTGGTATAAATTATAAGATTAAGATCAGTTTAATTAGAAATATGAACTATTTTAATTTATTGAACAACGGTAGATAAACTCGTATTTTGATAGCTGCGCATTATAAAGTCGAAAATTTCGCCAATTCAAAAAATGTTGCCAAATGTTGTCATCTTTTATTATTTTGTTCGAACATGCGTGGAACGATTTTCACTACTAGTGGAACCACGGCATTTGGCGACTTTTTTAATCTGACGAAATTGGTCGAAGGGATATTACGTCAATACTCGTTTTTTATGAAAATTACCTTTTAAAACCGGTGTGAGATCATAACTTCCACAAAAACTTTTTTTATTTCTAATGGGCTGCGGATTGGTGTTTTACCATTGCAGACCTAGTACATTCCCCGGAAGCTGCATCTCTTTTTAGTGCGGCATCATGTAGGCAGATACCAATCGCCGCAGGTAATTTTGACGCCCAATTTCCTCCCCAGAGGGAGGCACCTGAGCTCTGACAAACTTTACCGCCTATATATATTTTAAGTTTTTTATATTTATAAAGGTTTACCACACAAAAACTTAATATATTTTATTCTAGTAGGTTATAAGACTCATTTTTTAATGAAAAAAACGTTGTTCTTTTATTAAGTCGAGGATGTGTACTCAACATTTATTCCTTTTACAAACAATTTAAAAACAAAAGATTGTTGCGGGCTTTTTGAGATCCTTGCCTGGCTCTGAATAGTGATCGTAATTTTGTTTAGTATATGTAAAATTGTTTTTACAGCATTAGTGGTAGTAGTTTAACTTTCTGTGTTATCTGGGAAATAAATTATCCTTATATTAAAACTCCATTTTTTTAAATAGTAAAGTACTCATTAGTCTATTTGAGTTATGTTGATTTTTTTACTTTACTCCCAATTTAAAATATAATTTACGTTACACAGAAGGTCGTTCGCACTTTATGGAAACGTTTTTGATAGTTAATTTTGATCAATAAATACCGTTATTTTGTGGTACTTGTCTTTCTATTTGATAGTTATGACTTTTGACAATAGCTTTAGCTCGCATTTTTCATGAAAGTTAACATTTCTTAGTAATGCCATGCCAATTCTATTCCGTTTTTCTTGAACAGTTTTCCAAAGTTCGTTCCGTGCTGTTGGATGCCGTTTTCTAAAGCTCGTTTAAACAAAAGTCCATTGGAGAAGTGTCAGATAATTTAACAAATATTTCATCAAATGAAATACAATTTATTTCTGCTTCTGGTTCTTCCATAGCTAAATAAGTGGTAGTTTACTTTAAATGTGACTATAGGCTTTGTCCATATGAATCTCAACTTTATCAATGTCCTTTTCATGTAAGGTAGGGATTTTTTCTTTAAAATTTGGTTCTAAAATATTCTGCTGATAGTAGAATGAATTAATTTTGGCTTTACTTGAAACGTTTTTTTTTTATTTTTAATTTGCCATTGTTAGAAAATCCTACAACTATCATGAATCTCTTTGCGAACTTTACTGAGCACTGACGAAGCTGTTTCGTATGTTCATTCTCGTCAGTTGAGCAATAGAAAATTGATCTTTCTTTATTACAGTTACTTAAATATACCCATACCGTATCGAGTCTTACCACAAATTTCCCTTTTTCAGCAGCTAGGTGTTTTTTATATAATTTTCTACAATTTTCTTTAAATTCAGCAATATGTTTTAAAAAAGGAGAAGAACTTTAGGTTTGAATATATTTTTTAACTAAATCTTTATGAATAATTTTAATTACAGTTCCGGAAACATTCCTAGTTTCGATGCAATGAATCTCTGAGTCGACGGATTTTCTTTCATGATCAGAGATTTATGTTTCTTGATAGTGTTGGCTGCATTTGAACAATCTTAGGATGAAGTTTCGTGCTCCTGTTTTCATTTTTACATTCAGCTAGACATTTTTCCATTTCAAATTTAATATATTATAAATACCTTTTCTTGAATTGCAATAACCGAGATTTTTTACACCGCTTAATAATTTGCTGATATGAATATTTCTCCTCGGAAAGCTCAATTACATAACCTTTGAGCCATCTATCAATTTTAATGCTCATTTTAAAATAAAACTTTTATTTTGCGTTTCAATCAAACGAAAGCATTAACGGACAATTAGTCTGAAATTGTCAAAGTTTTATCTGAAAATATATACGAGAAAATGAATTACAAAATCGTTTCCATAAAGTGCGAACGGCCTTCTGTATATGCTCATCAATAGTTTCCTCCTCACTCTTGCAAGAAATTGAGAACTAGTGTATATATTTCTATATGAAATGTTTCGATTTTTTTTTTGTTGAATGTGCAGAATACTGTCTTTGGTAACTAAAATTATTTTATTAAAATTTTAAAATTTATATTTGCCCATTATTTTTTCCTTGCACTTCGTAAAATGAAGCACATCACTTCGAAAATTAAAAAGTTTGGTATTTTTCTTCAATATCTGTGACTTCTTTTCAAATAATTCTCTTTCATTCTAATACGAACTATGTTTTCGTTCTTAATATCTTATTCATTCTTAAAATGTTTTTCTTTAATTTTATTCTTAATGCAAATCCAAAAATAAGTGAATGAGAAAAGATTCAAAGATGTCATCCAGAGATAAAAAAAAAACTCTTCAGATCATTTCTATTTAGTAAAGTTCATTCAATAAAATCTAAATAAATTGAAGTTGGGAACTTCATTACATAGTCTATGTCAAATGTGAAGTAAAAAATTCCTTGAGTGATGAACAAGGAATTTAATCTGATCACACGCTATTTCCTCTGAGACTATTGTTCAGATTCTGAGGATTTTAACGCCCTTTTTTACTTCTCTGTTTCCAAGAAATTAAAACATTCCAATTGTTTTTTTTTCCTGCATTTTGCTAAACATAACATTTTCAAGCGAGATTTTATTTTTTCGTTAGTATATTCTTGTACAGTAAAAAAATATACATTCTTACAATATTAAATCTTAAATCTAAAGTACATTTTTAAAAATATCGAAGAATCTTTATATAAACGGCAGTTAACTATTAATTATTTAAAAAGTTATTTAATTAACAAAATTTTAGCGAAATTTAATATACATAACTTTTAAAATTATGAAATTCAATGGGCTCAATTCATGCCGGTCACATGACAAAGACAAACACGTGTTCTCCATTGGATTCAAAAGAAACATTAAACTAATTGTTACTTGTCATTCTATTTATAAAATTTCAAATTTTATAACTAAAAAAAATGTTCAAAATTATATTTTAAAAAAAAAAAATTTAAAGATTTTAAAATTTAAAAAAAAAATCTTATTTTATGCATGTATTTTAAAATAAAATGCATTTTGCATATTATTCGTTATTATTGTTGACACACACAAAATATATACTTTTGAAGAAAAAATTGCAAGAAAACGTGGCAACAAAGAAGCGCATGCACTAATTAGCTGCAAACACAGGATTGCTTTTATCGGTGACTATGACATCACATGAGTTTTTGAGCTGATTGGCTAGAAATACGTGGTTATCATTATCATGTGACTATGACGTCACGTGAATTTGGCCTATTGGAATTATTTTTACTTTACAAATACACATCCCGAGTCTATACAAAAGAACTTTAAAATAAAGTTTGAAGTAACTATGGCAACCAGATGTCTAAGTTGCCAGAGTGTGAGAGTTCTATTTAGATGTCATTCTTCTCATACTGTTATACTTCAATAGCATCATTCCACAGCCAAAAACTCATCATTTAATCTGCTGTTACAATAACTACCATAAAATCCGAAGTATAACGTGTACCACTTTAAAGCTGCAATTTTTAATTCTTAGCTATATTTCCCATATAACGTGCACCCTCTTTTTTTTTAAAGAAGAAACGTGAAATGTATGTGAGCAATACTGTTGTTTTGAAGTTATTTATTCGAAGTATTATTCAAAGCTTTATTAAAAAAATAGTATACTTCTAGAACAATAATTCTTTAAGTTCATAAAAAATGTCATTTCTTTTAATTACAAAGTATTTTTATATGAGTCAAACTTTTTCTTAGGCTCATTCTTTTAATTTTTAAAGGTCTCACTTTTATACCCGTCAAAAAACGTTCGATATTATTTTTTGTGTTAAAAGTGCGTCGTATACGCCGGATTTTACTATAAATAAAAACAAATAATAAAGTTTTGAATGTAAAATAATATATTATACACATAACACAAAACATTCTACATTTGTTTGATTTAAGATTTAACAGCTCTTGCTCATTTCATAATATTTTAAAAGATAATGGCATTTCATGGTGTTATACTTTACCAACTATTTAAATAAAATGTTTTCGTGAAAAAATGTGATAATTAAATTCAAATTCTACTTATAATTTATTATTTTCAGCAAATATTCCCAGAAAAAAATTATTTTCTAAAAGATTTTACACATAAAAAATATTCTGGTTTATTGGCAACAAATATCACAAATAAAATTCATCATTTATATTCTATCAAGCCACACTAAGTAGCAAGGAAAGAATCATAGAGTAAAACTTATTCCCCAAAATTTATTTTCAAAGTATATTTATTTAATACAACATTTATAATTATTCCTCTTTCAATATTATCAAAAATTCAAATTCTAAACCGCTGAAAGTTAATATTGCGCTTAGAAACGTAATTGAAGCAGTCAAATTGTATGACTTCTAAGCAATTTAGAGTTAATAAATTCTCAAATATAACTAATTACTTTTAAAAATAAATGGTAATCGTCACGTTAATTACCCTAAAATGAGTAACGAATTTTTATGTAATATAAATCTGAAACATGTTATAAAGGAAACTTTTATTTCCTTTGTTTACTTTACAGGAATTTGGTTTGCCTAAGCAATATAAAATTTCAAATACTTCTCGTGGATAGTTTATTTCTTTTATTAAACTTGTTTTCTGATCATTCACAAGATTAAAATTGATTAAATTCCTAGCAATCTTTAAATTGATAACAATTTTCTTGGTTCTGGTTATAGAGAAATGTTAAATAAACGAAAATAAAGCTTGTTTATTTCTTACTAAATGAAACCATATATTACGTCCAGGGATTGATCTATATTGTTCCAGAAACTATCCGAAGAAATCTAATTTAGAAAGAATGCTACAAAATGATTAGTTTTCACGGCTCTCAGAAATGCTTTACCTCTAATTCTATTTGTTTCTTTGTATTTGCCAAACTTAGGTTGAGAAATTAGAATCGGGAAACGGCCCGCATTTTATACAGAATCAATTTACGCTGGACGCTGTTGAAGGAATAATCAAAGAAGAATTTTTCTTTCTGTGTTTAACATCTTATGTTCTGCTAAGAAAAAGTTTTCATTAAAGACTTATGTACTTATAAGTCCATTTATTAGAGTTTATTAGTTTTTCTTGGTCTTTTCGTAAGAACTTCGAAAGTCAAGGAAATAGCAGTACTTATTTCGGATCTTGTTTTCAATCAAAATAAGAATGTAATAAAAGAGAAAGAATAATGCATTTCTTGATACTTTTTCTCCTATGTAATATTTATTTGTTTTACTTTCGATTTGTAAGACGATATATATTTTGTAACCAGAAAATGATGCTTTTAATGATACTTTTATGCAAAAGCGTATGGTGTTTTTTCTCTTTGAATTTCTAAATAAAAAAAATTATTTTAATCATTGAACATCAGTTAGAAAGTTTACTGAAATAAAAAATATGAGTAATCGTGAAATTATTAAGTTTTGCTTTTCGAAACATTTTATAAAATTTTTCGGTTTTCGGTTTAAATGTAATCGCATTATAAACATTAATACTGTATATTCTTGTTATACAAAGAAACTATTTTGTTCACTTAAGACTAAGGTAATCTAATTCGGCTATAAAACATTTTGGAAATAGATTCTACACATTCAAAGAAAGCATACTAAAAATATTTATATTAGTATGATTTTATTAAGTTTGATGTAGTAAATATTCCATTAATTCCGGAGGTATCTGTGTTTCTAGTGGGAACTAGATTTGAAACTATTTTATTTAGCGTTCATTAAGGTATAATTACTTGCGATGATTTTTAAAAATAAATAAATTTTGTGGTTTAGATTTGTAGTACATTTTGAAAAATATGTAATTAAGATGAGAAAAATTATAATTACTAAAATATGAAAAATGGGTAAGAATTGACAAAATAACATAAGCAGAGCCCATTCATGCCAAAGTTTATCAACAAATTTACCAATTCTGATCGTGTTTATGTATTCATTTCTGAACCCCATCAAAATAAGATATTCTAATTTTAAAAATAGGAACTTTATCTTAGTTACTATATAAAGTAGCAAAACAGTAATTATAGCATAAGGGGACTGTAAGTTTTGTAATAAACAATTGATAATTCTGAAGGTTAAACACTTCTACAATTATACAAAATATGCACAAAAATTCATTGGTATTTCAAACTTTTGAGCGATCCGCATGCCGTTTGAGCATTTTCAAAAACACATTTCGGTAAAACGCGTTTAAGTATGGTATATATATATATATATATATATATATATATATATATATATATGTATATATATATATATATATATATATATATATATATGCTCACGTATTGACCGAGTGGTCTGACATCCGGATCATGGCGTGTCATGAGTTCAATAATAAATTCCTGAATTGCAGGGTGCGATGCACGTTAAATCTATGAGAGCTGAAACGTCCACCCATTGGTGGTAATTGTGGATTGGAGAGAGTGCAATTCAGTTGTCGTCCGCGTCTTGACCAAGTGCAAGTACGGACCGTCGACAAAGCCTCGTGTTGTATCGGTGCGTGTATTCTCTCATATATATACTATACCATCTTGCTTAAAGTAATATAACGTTGCCTGCTTTACCAAAACACTTGTAGTTTTGTTCTAAAGAACGGAAAATAATAAGCTGACCATTTTATAAACCTAACAAGATGGTTTAAAATCAAATACCAAATTGTCAATTTTGGCAGAATTCTATTTAGAGACAGTCGGATACCTTAATGTATCCTTTATGTTCATAACAATTTTATTACACTTTATTACCAAACAGATATTTTCTATATTAATCCACTTGAAATAGAATATGCATAGAAAATTGTTCTAAGAATATAATTGCAATTAAGAATTATTTAAATGTATATTTCAGCAAAAAATGAAGAAAGAATGACATATATTCAAAAAATTCTTCTTTTATAAAAAATGCTCCTGAATAACAATATTTGTATATATATACATATAGCTAATTTCAATACAGAGCTTGAACTAGTTTATTACATTATTTTCAGAGTTGCTATCAAATTAGAATTATAATTGATTCTTTCAGCCAAAATTTCTCTATTCTGATGTATTAAAATATGGAGAAATCCACTTCTAATTTACATATTTTAAACCTAATTCCAAAATCTGAACAGGATATTTAGTTATATAGAATTAAAAATCAGTATTATAAGTATTTTTCATAAAGGATACTATTTTAAAATGTCATTCTTTGATAAATATTTATAAAAATTAGATTTAAACCATTTCTTAGAGTAATATTCTTAAAATAATTTTATGAGCATATTCTACTTCAGAGTGACATAAGAACACAAAACAAATATCATAAAAATTTTAAGTCAACTCCTATAGATTAGAAAACCTGCTGGCGCCATCTGTTCCCAGAAAATCTAACTCACAGAAAAATGTAAAATAAATTTAAAATTAAAAATTAGTATTAGAAATCAAAGTAATATTTGAAAAAACTTCATTAACATCAAGTGTCATCCACTTCAAATTTTAAAAAAAGCATTTGAACTTCAGTGGGAGAATAAAAAATATTTTATTAACAATTAAAAATTAAGCAAGATATACGCGCCCTGCTGTTTGTAAAAACAACACCATGAAGAATCATCAGAGATTAAATGAATTTTAGCAAATATCAATTATAGGATGCTACGTAAAATAGCTAAGTTTGAGAATACAGCGCATGCGTGTGTGCATCGCACTCTGAACTGATGCTGACATACAAATAATGGGGCTGTAGCGTGACGTTGAAAATAATTAATGATTATTCGTTATTGGTGAACGTTTGGTGAGACCTTGGTATGCCTTCGACGAAACTCGGAAAGAAATTCCAACGCTTATGGTTGACCGGGAGAGGTATCGGCCCTCAAGAAGGAGGATTTCCTATCGGGCAATAGGGCTCGTGTACAGTGGAACAATTCACAGTGGTTGCAAGCAGTGGACCGATGAGCACCGAAAAACTCAAAACTGGCGGTGGACGACTGAAGGGGACGTCAGCGTGTGACGATCGACACCTGCTACATGGCGGGAATGACCATACAGCTTCCTCCAACCTGGTTGAGCACGTTGGTCTACTGCTACAGGTGTATACTAATGCGGGTTCGTCAGTTGTCAACGTCTGCTGCACCGTGGATCGCGTGAAGGGATCAGCATACATGATCCCCCTCACAGCAAACCGCTCAATGGCTCGTCTCTGCAATGGGCTCATAGCACAAGAACCTGGCAGCTGATTGGTACCAGTTGTGGCGGTGGTTTTGAGATGAATCACTCTTCAATTTGTGGGACCATGATGGCCCACATTCATGTTGAACGCTATATAGGTGAACGCTGCCTTCCAGAGTTTGTTAATCAGAACGACATAGTGGCTAACACAGGTTATAAGTTTGGGGTGCGATTTCGTATCATAGACGATCAATTTCCTACGATTGGGGTACTTTCTCAATAGCAACAGGTACAGCCAGAAGTCGTTCCCTTTCTTCAAGTCATCCCTGGAGCTTTCTTTCAGCAGGATAATACACGCCCACATGCTGCAAAGTCTGTTCGAACTGTTTAGCCCAACATGCAACTTCTTTCTTGACCTGATTATTCGCCGGATAATGTCGCGTATTGAGCACGTGTGGGATTCGGTTGGTCGGCGTCTCGCTCATGATCCGTGTCCTGTAGCTCCAAAGACGAACTTTCACGCTGCGCATACAAGCAATATGGCGTCTCATCCCAACCAGACATTCAAAATCTGTTTGACTCCATGCCACGTTGTATAGCAGCACTGTGCAGCACGTGGTGGCTACACAAATACTGTTCAAACGTTTAATATTGTTTCTTTGAAAACTTTGTCACATTTACTTATACTAATACCGTCGTTTGGTATTAAATTTCGTATGAATACAGTGATTCATTCATGGTGTGCATTTTGAAACAGCAGCTTTAAATCTATCTCTAAAATTCTTGTGTCAGTGTTTGTAACCAAACTCACCGAACGTTTCTCCGTTCTTATGAAACTGTGCGTATATTCAGTAGGATCTGAGAATAGGATAAATATCTTTCATTACGATATTGTAGTGGCAGATTTAAATATTGGTAAAACAGCAAACAGCAATTGTCTTAACCGCGCGTTATTTTCCCGCCTAGCGTCGTGATGGTGGTGAATTTTTCGTTCAATTCTCACGTTATTTAAGCAACCATTCGGTTTTGTTTTAAATCAGACCATCATTAAATCGGAAGAATCGTTTCTTTCTACGATACGATATATTTTTGCAAAATAACAATATTTTCTATTTTTGGGGTTTTAAAGTTAAAATTGATGCGTTTTATGAGTGTTCAGAAATCGTTGCGTATAGATTTATTTTCGTGTTATGAAAACGATATTCTACACTAAATAACTAAACCTTTTCTTTTAAGAACCAGGATCTCATTTAAAAATAAAATAAAACTTTTTATGGGTGCACCGAAAAGTGCGTCGAAATTTTAACTTAACATTGTGCTCTTCGTTATTTATTAAGATTATCATACAAAACTTTTGTTGCGTTTGTAGAATAATGTTATCAAACTTCTGTGCGAAGATTGAAAAATTGCTTGCTAAGTGCAGTTTTAAAAATTGTGATTTTCAGTAAAATAACGTTATTACAGAAAATCTAAACGGTATTTTGTACATTTTTATTTAAAGTCCTTCGTTTTCAATTAATGTGCAGTTTGAAAGCATTAACTTTAAAAATTAAGCCTAAAAATAAAACAATAAAAATACGCGACTTTACCATTTTGCCAAGCCTTGGCGATCGAAAAATGGTTTCGTGCCAAATAACTTTCAACTGTTTCACAAACTTCACATCTAACTCGAGTTACACCAAAAGTTTTGACAAACATGCGAAAGTCAACAAATTGGCAGTGAAAAAGTTATTTTGCTTCAATTTTTATCTATTTTCTGCCTTTTATATAATTTTCAAAATTAAATCATTATTGATCATCAGATTAAAGATGAAGAATGTATTCAGCCATTTCTGAATTCATTTAAAATATTTATCTGTATCAAATCAGGATTTAAAAATAAAAAGCAAAGCTTTTGAACAAATTTACCAATAAAACACTCAAATACTTAAATAAATCAGTTGTGATTTATTCTTTAAAAAGATAATTGCATGGACTTTATTCCCGTAATCAGATATTTCGAAATATCCACAATTTTGCTTCAAAATTTAAAATATTAGTAAAAATCCTCACAATTTTACTTCAAGATTTAAAATAGTAGTGAAATTTTGTAATTTGAAAAATTTCTACTTTTCTGTCTTTTTCAACATACAACTATTTTTAAAAAGGCTACATTTTCGTTTCCGAGGACTAAAAAACTGCAACGAAAGAATTGAAAATTGACTGAGTGATTTATAAATTCGCACTGTTCGCCTATTCGAGGGTTTTTGGCGTTGGACTTCAAAATTTTCAACCATGATCAAGTGACGAGGACGACATCTGAACTTTCACCCATCTGTCCTAATTACCACACCAACCCAAGAACAAATTTCGGAAAAGGGAGTTTTTATGACATAGTTAAAGAAATCACTCACATCGCGCGCATACACACACACACGTAAGTGCTATCGTCCTAAGGGAAACAGGAAATTCCCATGGGGATGAAGTTATTCACTCGGTAAAAGCCCGTGTAACCCCGGGGTAATCGGAGAGGATGGAAACAAAGAAGTCAAAGTAATTTCGAAAAATAATATTGGAAGTGCTGATTTTGTCAAGAGAAGGGAAAATGTTAAACGAGAAAGCCATGATACGCACTCACGGGCCATGCACTCACATCGTACGTGTCACACCCACACAGAAGTGCTGGCGTCAGAAATAAAGTAGGAAGTTAACATGGGGATTAATTTATACCCTCGGTAAAAGCCCGTGCAACGCCGGGTCAGGTCAGCTAGTCTAATATATAAAATTCTCCTGTCACAGTGTTTATAACCAAACTCCTCCGAAACGACTAGACCGATTCTTATGAAATTTTGTGTGTATATTCAGTAGGTCTGAGAATAGGACGTAAACTATTTTTCATTCCGATATTGCAATTAGTTGAAAAGATATTAATTAAAAACCTTAAAACGCATAATTGTCTTACCGCTGTGTGTTGTTTGTTTCGCCGTTTATTTCGCTTGGCGTCGAAAATCGGTTTCGCGACAGATGTGTGATTTCTCTGTTCCACCATCCAAATCATTCTGCTCATAGATTACGATATCAAAATGGGTGTCTATAACAAATCAAAAATCATTAAATTTGGCGAGTGAAAAATTTTCCCCCCATTTTTTGTACATATCTTTAATTCAAAAATTCATATATGCATCGGTTTATAAAACAAAAATATCTAAAATATTTGCAAGAAACTTGATCGCTTTTACTTCGTTAGCGTTATTTTAAATAAGTGGACACGAGATAAATGAAAAGGCTAGACCGATTCTTATGAAATTTTGTGCGTATATTCATTAGGTTTGAGAAGAGGACGTAAACTGTTTTTTATACCTCTAAGTGGTTCGGGTGGTCCACCCTAAATTTTTATTTTTTGGACAAAATTTTTTATTTTAATTTTTTTTATGATTCGACATTAAAAAATACATACAATCCTAAATTTTTACTTTTCTACCACCAACCCCTATCTTGATAGCGATATTAGTACTTTAATAATTTTCTACTCTTGGCGTTCGATAATTTATCAGTTACCACTCGATCAGTTGTTCCCGCCAGTCATCTACCGGTGTCACTTCTCACCCCGTAAACAGCACAGAGTAGGGATGAGAAAGAAGCCGGTCTCCAGTCTTTCTCAGATAATAAGCTT
The DNA here is from genome assembly GCA_019973975.1 of Trichonephila clavata. NCBI lineage: Eukaryota > Metazoa > Arthropoda > Arachnida > Araneae > Nephilidae > Trichonephila > Trichonephila clavata. The sequence goes on along the minus strand of BMAO01033609.1, from coordinate 22,216 downwards.
TCTCTCACTCAAATTTAGGGCCTAAACCGTTTTTGGCAATTATTATTGATTGCGCATCAATCGTAGCAGTGACGCTTATAATTATCATTTTGCTTTCTCAGTGCAACTCTCATATTAAGTATATTCTTATACTAAATCTATCATCATTTGCAGTGGTATAATTATTTATTCCCATTTTGCTCAAGATTGTCCTCACGTTCAGTTAATTAAGTGATCTCATATAAATCAATAGTTTTCAAAACGTCTCACGAGCACCCGCCAACAACAAATATTGTGTTTCCTGTATAAACCATTTCTGAATATTTTCAGACATTTATTAGTTCTTACTTAATATTTATTAGTTTATTTATTATTAAACGACAATTAATAAAACTGTAATACTCATTGCGCGTGGATCTCCGGTTATTTTGCTTCATAATTTGAACCCACCACGGCTGTGCAATGGCACGCGATCAGTCATGAAAAAATTGATTGAAAACGTTGTCGAAGTTATCATTTTGAATGACAAGTTCTGAGAAGAAGATGTATTACTACCACGAATCCCTATTATTCCCACAGATGTGCCAATTGAATTCAAACGGATTCCATTTCCAATTAGATTGGCAATTTGCAATGACAATCAATAAGTCTCACGGCCAAACGAAGTCTGTTTATGGCTTAGATTTGGGCACACTGTGTTTTTCCCACGGACATGGCATGTTCTCGCGTGGGTAAACCATCTAGTTTGTTTGTGTTGGTTAAAGATAGACTCACTAAAAATATCGTACACTCCATTGCACTAAGAGACTGATAATGTTATTTTTTAATTGTCATAATTTGTGATACAGATGTAATTTGAAATTTTTTTGTTAAATTAATAAAAGTACAAAGAATTCAAAAAATGAATGTTTGGTGTTTTGTTACTTTTATAGGCCGTCATCGTTCACAGCGCTCCACTTCTCTTTCAGTCATAAACCACATCCCCACACTTACAATGAGTTAGTTAATTTTTATTTGACTACCAAAATATTCACTAGAAATAATTTATATGACAAAACAACGTTTGTGCCGGGTCAGCTAGTAAATACATAAAAATATAGAGAAGACTAAACTAATAGTAGAAGTTGAAAAATATTCAATTATGTACTTTTTCAAAATCACGGTTCCGTGAGTAGTCGGATACCTTAATAACTTCCCTTTAAACTGTTTAATAAAAATATTGCATCCATCAAAAATGCATTTTACAAAAAAAAATTGGATGAAGGTAAATTTATCAGCTCATTTGTTATAAACTACATCTCACTGGGCAGAAAAAATAATATCATATCACATGGCAGAAAAAATTGTCGACAGAATTTATTAAATTTCATGATTGAAAAAAAACATGACCAATTAACACAATGTTTTTCCAACAATAAAACAAGCACCTTTTCTTATCACTATCACTATCCTCAAGTTTTTGTACACATTCAAGGTATTAAAAATGTAATACAGAAAAGCTTTGTTTCTCATTTTCAAAATATTGAAATAAAAGATAAGGTCTAATATCAACAAGTGTTTAACATAAAAGCGAGCTCCTGGTCTTAACTACAAAAGAAGAAACTAAGTAAGTATGTTTACCTTAAGAAACTAAGTAAAGTATGTTTTTAAAATGATAAACTTTTGAAAAAAGAAAGTACTAAGAAGCAAAAGTTTTACGGAATTAATATTATTTATCAATCCCGAACCAAATTCCTAGCCATTTTCAAGAAAGAATAATTTCAGAATTAGTTCGAATACCATTCGTATGTTGCTTCAAAAGTACAGCAAGATAGAAAAAATACTAATTATATCTCACAAAGAGTTCTTTCAAATTATTGTAATCCTAACATCTTTAGAAGAACCTTAATACTGTGTTTCTAAAATCATTTTGGATAATGGCGATTATGAAAGCTTCCCATCAAAATTTTAATTGAATCCTACTAAAGCACACAAAGCTCCAAGATTTCTATTGACTCTCTCACATCACCAACTTGGCTTTTATTGGTTGAAATAAAAAAAAAAGTATTGTGTGAAATTCAGCTTTATGACATGAAGCATACGTAAAGTTTTCCTTCCGATGAAATTTTCGAGTTTTATGCAGACTTTAAAAGTAACGTTATTAAAATTCTTTGTTGTATCCTACGGAAGAGTTTAGAGGTAGCGCTTAAGTTTCCAGTTTTATCTTTTCTTGACAGAAAGCCATTATGTTCGAGATAATACTCCAGAGTAAACAGGATTTTCTCGAGTTGTAAAGATTTTTAAGAGCTCTCTGCAGATTTCGAGAGAATGGAGCTCTTGTAAGGCGTGGAAAGGATCCGTGACTTTTCATGAAGAATCATTATAACAATCGGGAGTCTTAAGTGTGTTTGATCTCACAGTTTAAGAAGTTGAAATCCATTAAATGAAATAAAAGGAATTAGGGAGTAAATTAGATGAGGTTATTATTTTAAGAACGTATTCCAAAAGGTATGTATGTGTTACCGTAAAAGTATGAAATCCGTTATTTCGTAGAATAACAAGGTATTCCATGAAAGTCACAAGTCAGTTAAAGTATATAAAATTATTGAATTCTACGATTTAACTAGATATTCTATAAAATAACGATTACTTGATCGTTAAAGTATGAAATACGGCACTCGAAAGTTCTTTAAACCGGTTCTAGCTGCTTTATAAATGATTTTTCCAATCAGGAACTAGAGATGACCGAATAAAACAATTGTACTCTAGGTATCAGTTCAGTACATGTCAGCGAGAATTAATTTCCATTGAAGAAGTTCCATATATTGACACAACTCTTCTATCTGTTACAGCAGCTCACAGTTAAGGTACTGGACAAAAAACACTCGTGTAAAAAAAATGTGAAATAGTAAAAAGTGTGCTTGCTTCAAAAATAATAAGCAGTGCAATCCAAAGTATCATCACAGCAATCCTTGCTCTAATAAATAATAAAAAGTAAAATAAAGGTATCTCATAAAATTTAAATTAATAATCTCTCACATTTTTGTTTTAAAAAGTTTACACGGTGTTTTTATGAAGCAGCAGTTTGTTCTTTCCAGCATGTATTCTTGTTGATAATATTTAAATGTAATCTATTTTTGCAACAAATTCTCTTTCCCCTTTCTGTTTAAATAACGTTAGCAATATGAGCATTAATAAATTATATCATCTGCTTTCCCTTATTATTTATCAATTATTCATCCTCAAAAGGAATAAAATGTATGTTTCGAAAGAATTTAACTATTTATGATCAAACAGTTTATAAAATATCTTTAAAATTGTTTATTTTTCACTTAAGGGAACTAAAAGTAAGGGAACACTAAAGTGTAAAATGCCAAAATTAAGACCTTTTGTTTATGAGATATATATCTTTAAAAATTTTCAATAGAGCTTAGATTTTTTACTTTCTTAATAAGGATAATTTAATTATTCTGTAGAACTACAAAAATAACTTTTTAGTTCAAAAGTTTTTTTTTCCTACTTAATTTAAGTAATACATATAATTTTTGAGAACTCATAAAACAAACTTAATTTTATGTACCATTTTTTAAAAAAGTATCTTTTTTTATGCAAAATATTTTTTACACATAGATAAAACAATACACAAAAGACAGTGAACCTACTTTTTAGTGAAAATTTAGTATAGTTTCTTTAAAAAAATTATAAAACTTTGAAATTTAGAAAATTTTTATTTTTCTGCTTTTTTTATGCATAAAACCATTTTTAAAAATTTAGGCACTATATTAATAGAAAAAAATTAGGTTCACTACATGCATAGGCATCTTGTATAGTATAAAAAATCTGGAATCTTATAGTGCAATAGTTTTTTTTAAAAAATGTACCTAAATGCAAAAAAATATGCTTTTGAGGAAAAAGTGAAAAAGCTAAGGGACAAAAGGGGCGTGGTCAGTTTTGTTTACATTTTTATTTTTCATATTTTAGGGCTATTTTATCAACAAACATATAAGTATTATACATTTTTAGGTTCAGAAAAATATGCACTATTTTTTAGAACTAAAATTGAAAAATCGATTTTTTGAAAGCATATGATGTCCTGGTTCCCTTAAACAATCTATCCTTAGTTATTTCAATGAATGTCTATTTATTTCATAGAATAATTAGGTAAAGTATGAAATTTTTCATCTTTTATATATTTGTATATTTAAATATTCTTTCCTAAATTCACACACACAACATTTAAATCTCTTTCACTTGTATTTAATAATGTTCGGTGTACATTTCACAATATATATTAATATTTAGTTATCTGTTAATAATTCAGTTATCTTTTCAATTAAAAAAGAATTATTATTCTTTTTTGGGTGGTTTGTCTTTTTTTAATTATGCAGTTTTCAGTTAAAAAACAAGTGATATATAAAAAAAAATTTTAAGTCGATTCCTACTTTGAATGGATGAATGGAAAGTATTTTATTAACGATTGAAAATTTGAACAAGATATATATATATATATATATATATATAGGGAGAGAGTGAACTAATAGTAGGAATTGAAAAAGAGTATGAGATTTGTCTGCATTTTGGCTATTTTGGCTGAAAACCGGTTTTCGACTCCAACTTTTGTCATTGTTTTAACAGTTACATTTTACAACAATGGAGACGAATCTAAGTGGGCGTCGAAAATCGGTAATTAATGAATTAATAGTTAAAAAATCTGTATTAACATCAAGTCCGTTACAAGTTTTAAAAAATTATTTGAACTTGATTGGATGAATAGAAAGTATTTTATTAAAACAATTGAAAATTTGAATAAGATGTATAAATAAAAAATATATACAGAGAGAGAGTGAGCTAAATAGTAGGAATTGAATAATACTGAGTGAGTTCATATCATTATATCATAATCGTATCATTGTAATACGTTTTATTTTGATAAAATTATCACACAACAAAATCCTTTTATAAGTATATTCTAAGCTTTCGCCAATCCATCTAAATACACGATCCGTCGCCAATAGCCCTCGTGTTGCTTTATAGTGCTATATTAATAAAACTCTCACTCACTCGTCAAAAGATCTAATGGAAATAAGCTTCAAAAGAATTTAAATTTTCAACGATTTGCACTCTTAAACATTTATTCAACGTAACGTTCAAATATAGTTAACGTTAAGTTATGGAGATATGCTTATCAACCGACATTTACGTTAGCAAAAATGATTATCGGAAACGGAGTAAAGTATTGACCGGAAAATGGAATATGTGATTCCCCTAAAGTTAGGCACCGTCAATTCCCAGGTTTGGGAAGTTTACTGGTTAGAAAACGGAAATGACGCATAGTTTAAATTACAGATTTTAATATGGTGTTGAAAACTCGTTAAACTTTGGAATGGATGAAAGGATTCTTATAGGTCTTCTGGCTTATGAAGGGGCCGTACCTAAAGTGAAATCAAAATGCGAGTATTCGTTTAGGCTTATAATAAACGCGAGATACCAGAAACGAATAAAATGTTAAATTTTAAATATTTAGAATGTATTAAAAAAATCGTTTGCAAGGTTATTTGAATAAATTTTTTTATAAATATTCTTTACATATTTTTTATTAAAATATCTAATGTGCGTGTGTGTCATATACTTATGTATATAGGACTTTTTTACCTGAAATAATTACCCAGTTTTATCAATAATTTGCTTTTTGAGCTCAATTTACGTTTGAGACCGTAACCTCTACTTTATTTTGTGTTTCTGGCAGCTTAGGAACGATTAGTCTTAGAGACAATTCAAGATCAATTTTTTGCCTTCTTCAAAAGAACAGAAGTGACAAACCATCCACTAAAAGAGAAACATCCAGAATATGAAAAGACATATGACAAAGTGATTTAGTGGATGGTTAGTCACTTCTGTTCTTTTGGAGAAGGCAAAAAATGAATCTTGAATTGTCTCTAAGACTAATCGTTCCTAAGCTGCCAGAAACACAAAATAAAGTAGAGGTTACGACAGATAATTATTTTAATAATTAATTTGTAATTACCATTTTCGCATGATAAAAATCCAATTTCTCGAAAAAATCCTTTAAAACTTACTTCAATTATTTTTATTAAATTATTAATTCTATTTATTTATTCGACTATTTTAATAACGTTAACTCTAAAAACAGATTCATGTTTTTAAATATTTTTAGGCTCTTTAAATCGTATATGAATTTTATATACAAATGCATGAAAAATGTAATAAATTTTCATAAATATTAAGGTATCCGACTACCCTAAAATTATGAATTTTGCCAAAAATTCACAAATTTTTTTTTATGATTTTATTTTATGGACCATCTTATTAGCTTTATAAAAATACCGAGTTTATTTTTTTCGTTCACTAGAACAAAAACTACAAGTGTTTTAGTAAAAACAGATGCCATTACTCTAAGCAAGATGGCATACTTTTAAACGCTTTTTACTCTAAATGTGTTTTTTTAAATACTCAAACGGGGCCAGGGATTTCTAAGAAAGTTTTGAAAATAATAAACTGAAATATTTTGTGTATGTTCTGTATAATAGTAGAAATGTTTTAACCTTCATATTTATCAATCACTGTTTTATTACAAAATTTACAGTCCCTTCTGTGAATATAATCACTGTTTTTTAAGCAATTTCTTATAATAACTAAGATAAGATGATCTAGTTTTTGTAAAAATTAAATATCTATTATCCTAAAGGTCATTTAAAAATGAATATCATAGCAACACATCAGAATTATAAAATGGAAAATTTGTTCATTAACTTTTGGTACAAAATGGACCCCGTTTATGTTATTTTTTGTAAATTTTTACCAATTTTTTTCCATTTTAATAAGAATAATTTCTTTTCGTCTTTTCAATTTTAGCGTAATTTTCTTAAAATATACTAAACAAATCTAAAAACCACAAAAAAATCCCCACATCTCTATTTTTTTTTTTTTAAAGTTGTCGCAAGTAGTCGGATACCTTAAATTAACATAATTCAAAAGTATTAGTTATTGAATAATACATACTGATCCTTTCACAACTCAAATCATTATTATCTTAAGCATTACTTTCACATATATCATTAAAATTTAACCATATATAAATGCCTTTTCTAATGATAGTATACTGTAAAATATTAAAAAAGAATTGAAGGTGATAACATATGACAGGAAAAAGAAAAAGAAAAATATGACCTTTTTTAATCTTTACTGTAAAGGAATTTCAGCAATATATATAAAAAAAACATCGAAGCATTAAATTAAAATATTTTATAACTTTTTTAAAAACATAGTATGATTATCTATTTAAATATTACATTGTTTGGATTTTACTTTGGATACATTATTACCTAACTATTTTAAGGGATGAATTATTTTCTAACTATTTTATGGATGAATAAAGGAATAATCCATTTATATATATATATATATAAATCTCGAACAAAATAAACAAAACTCAAGATGGGAGGAGTTGGCGAAAGCCGTTTTCTACATCACTTCACGTGGATTTCTGTTTTTAAAAGTAAAAGTTTCAATGACTTTATATCCTCTTCCGCTTCAACAGTTTTACTATATAGTAAAACTATAAACATTTCTAACACAGAGTCTTTAAACTTCATTTTTTTTTCGAAAACTTTTATACAGTCATCAGTCTTTAAATAGCGACGAAGACTTTTCTATGGAGTTCGGAAACCACTAATTTTTTGTTCTCAACTTGATGGATGTGGCTGTCTAACAATCGACTTTTTCTAACACGTAAATGAGGTAGTATTAATAAAATTAAGTGTATAGCTTTCGCATAAAATTTAAAACGTCTTTATAATGATCGTATTATTATGTTAGGATGGTAAAAAAATTGAATCTTGGACATTGATTTATGAGGTACTTCCGAAGATGTCATGTTGAACTGCTCGCATTAGTGCCAAAGATCTTTATTGAGCTTTTGTGTAGTCTACATTAAAAAAGAAATTAAATATAATCTATATTAAAAAGGAATCTAATCTTAAAAAATTCTTAATTAAAGAAGAAGCTAATCTTAATGCATAGCAAATATCTGAAATTTATTCAAGTTTGCAAATTGAGGTTATTAATTTTTTTTATCTATCTCAAAAAGAGGAAACTTTTTTTTTACATATTTTGAGACCATTTAAGTTTATCTACACCAGTGGGCTTCAAACTGTTTTGATAACTTACCCCTAACACGAAGATAATTATAAATTTTATCTCATATCATATTTATCAATACACGCACACACACACATGTTATTGTTATTGCTTATGCCACCTAATCGACAGTAACATCAGATCAAGGCCCACGATATTCATCGCGGCTAAGGGCTAGAATTTTGCGCCTGTCGTTAGCCTTAACTTTGAGCCCCATTAAGGTGACAGCACGATTTTGCTCGGTACAACACGATAGATGGCGACACCATTCGGACCCACTGATTTAACGAACACATTCTCCGCGTACACTCGGATGATATTTGGGGGCATCGGGCGTCAAACCCAGGCCTTCCGGTCTGGAGACCGATGCTCTAACCACTAGGCTACCCACGGCCCTTCGCACATACATATAATGTGTGTAAATAAGTTTGAGATCAAAAATCAAATTATTGATTTTAAACAATATACAGGTGGTTGTCAAAATAATGGAAACACCTTAGATTTATAAAGAATCCTTTATGGTGCAGGACCGCTTTTGGCACGTAATACAGCTTAGATTCGTCTAGAAATCGATTTATACAGTTGCTGAGTAGTGTTTAGAGGAACATTGTACCATTCATCATGGAGATATTGTGTAAGTTCTGAGAGAAATGCAAATGTAGAATATCGATTCCGTATTGAACGCACTAAAATATACCATAACAGTTCTATTATTATGAGTTCGGCTGATTGTGCGGTCCAAGGTAGATGTTTAACTTCAACCTCGTATTTATCAAACCATGACTGGACAAATCCCGCTGCATGGTTATCATCCTAGAAAATTCCTATCCCTGTAGGAAACAAAGTTTAAATCATGGGATGGACTTTGTGAAATAAAATTTCTCTATACTTCTCCCCAGTGATCCTTTCTTTCAGGGTTACGATTGGTACAACAGAAAACCACGACACGGCTGCCCACATCATGACAGATCCACATCCATGCTTGACAGTTGGAAACAGACAATCACGATCATGTCCTTGTGCAGTTGTCCTCCAAACTTGCATCCATCCTGTAGGAACGAAGTGTGAAAGACGATTCACACACACATCAGACCATATTACTTTCTTTCATTTATCAATCGACCATGTTTTGCGAGTATGATACCACTGTAGACGACTTTTGGCCTTAACATCTGAGACAATTGGCTTGGGAATTGCTTCTCTGCCAAAAACGTTCTGTTTATGAAGATGCTTTCTAAGTGTAATCCTTAACATTGGAGAATCCAGATGCTGATTGAGCCCTGCGGTCACTTTTGCTGAAGTTGTTTGCTATCTATATGTTGCAAACAGCTTCAATACCCGTCGGTATCTTTCACTGAGCTTTTCTTTCCTGTCCACTATTTAGCTTTGCTGAGCTTGTCTTGGAGCTGTGCTGTGTGTGCTGTCATGATTGTAGACAACGTACCTTTAGAAATGCCTAAAAGTTGGAATGTTACGGTCACACTTGTTCCAGCAAGACGGGCTCCTACAATTTGGCCTCTTTGAAAATCTGAGAGGTCCAATGCTGTAGGCCTTTGAAAAAAATTCAAAACCTACAGAACATCAATAAAGTTACCACACAAATCAAAATATATGCACATTTCTATTAATATAGAAGATACGAAAATTACGAAATTGAAAGTTTTAAATTTATCCAGCATGGCATTAGGAATTTTTAAAACATCGTGATGTTTTTACTAAGAAATTCAAGTTTCTTAAATGTGAATTATTTATAAGTAATTAAATAAAAATTAATATTAGGTATATACTCTATTTTTGCACAGAACTATTAAATCATTAATATATTGAAATGAATAAAAATCATTATTAATAATATAACGTTACATATATATATATATATATATATATATATATATATATATAAGTGCAATATATTTGCAAGCGAAAAATTTACTTTTTAATTAATGTTGATTAAGCAGTCGTGGCCGAAAAATTAAAAAGGTTTGATCGTAATCACATCACTTATTCGAGTATGCTTCTCATACAGAGCCAAAATTTCAAGAGAGGGATTATTCAAATATCAAGTATTTATATAAGGAGAAGAACCGGGGAAAAAACGCATTATAAAAAATACAGTCACGTGTGAAGGTGAAGGGAATAATTAATTATTTATAGAAATGACATCAATGTTTAGGGAATATTAATCCCTATTTCTGAGGTGCATGGAAACCATTAACGATTTTGTATTTCTTGGAATCGCCAATAAACTATCAAAATTCAAGTCTAAAGAATAATAATATAGCCAACATAGCATTTTTAATGCTTTAGAAAAAGATAAATTGAGACACGTTTCACAATAAGAGGATTAGGATTTATGAATTAGATGTTATAAATAAAGGAGATTCGAATTATGAGTAGATATCACAATTTAAGTTATTACATATATATATATATATATCCAAGTTAGGTATAATACTTAGTTAGGTATTATACATTATAGTTATCTACATATTCAATATAGAATTAAAATTATATATATATATATATATATATATGTATAGATATATCTTTGGTTTTATTTTAACCTTAGTAATATTTTATAGACAAATACAATAATATGCCTAAAGATTCCCATGTAACTGTAGTATTTATCTTAATACACACATGTACCATGAAAGAATTTTAATACAAATAATTTTATACCTTTTGCTAAGTGCTACAATTCAGCCAGCAATTCTATACTTTAAATTTGTATTGGGGTCAAGAATCTGGCAATTGCTTGTTTATTGTACACAAATTCAGCGTGGGCTATGCATTTTTGAATGCAAATTTAAGTAAGTTGAATATATCCGTATGCAAGTTTTCTTAAGTAGCCAGTTTTCATTCCCATGTGGCCTCGGTAACCAAAGAATCATGAGTTGGAGTCCTGGTGTCATTGAAGACCCGTCGTGTAGAGAGGTTGATTCGGGTAAATTTGCTGTTTCTCAAAATCTTCAAGTTGGAGTGAGGCAGGAATTTGAAGAGTGGGTTTCCACCTCAGGTGTTGTCCTCTTCACTAGACTTAGGATCAAAATTATGAGAATCGCCATCAATAGTCTTTACTTTAGTCTAAAATGCAACGTTAATGGATAGACACATTCCTCCCCATTCTTTTATCACTATTAAATCTCCACTCAGTAAAAAGAAAAAAATCAAGTAAAATTAAACTTAAACTCTAAGTGAATGTGGATTAGGTGAGCTCTATTATTAATCATTCTGTTCTCAACTTGATCAATATTGCATAAATTTAAGGAATGATTATATTAAATTTCCAGTTCAAGTACTTTCAGAAATGTAATAAAACTTTCAAGTGGAATACGCATTTGAAATGTTTACATCACTAACCAGTAGAAAAATGTAAATGAATTAAAGTAATTTTGTCTAAGGTATTCCGACTACCCTAAAATTGTAAAATTTGCCAAAATTGACAATTATTTTATGTTTTTATTTTATAGACCATCTTATTAGCTTTATAAAAATACCAAGTTTATTATTTTCCGTTCTCTAGAACAAAAACTACAAGTGTTTTAGTAAAAGCAATTGCCATAACTTTAAGGAAGACGTCATACTTTAAAACGCGTTTTACTCAAAATGTATGTGCTCTTTTTTTTTTTTTTTTTTTTTTTTTTTTTTTTAGAAATGCTCTAACTGGGTCAGCGATTGCTAAAAAAGTTTTGAAAATAATTAACTGAAGTTTTTTCTTTGTGTGTAGGTTCTGTATAATAGTAGAAGTGTTTTAATCTTTAGATTAATCAATCACTGTTTTATTACAAAATTTACAAAATGTAAAGTCCCTTATGGGAATATAATCACTGTTTTTAAAGTAATTTCGTATAATTACAAAGATAAAGAACTCTAGTTTTTGTGAGAATTAAAATATCTTTTATCCTAAACGTCATTTCAAAAATGAATAACATAGCAACACATCAGAATTGAAAAATTCCAAAATCTGTTCGTAAACTTTTGGTACAGCATGGACTACGTTAAAATTATTTTATGTCAATTTTTACCCATTTTAGTAATAATAATTTCTTTTTCTCTTCTTAATTTTAGCATATTTTTCTTAAAATGTTCTAAACAAATCTAAAAACAACAACAAAAAAATTCCCATATCTCCATTTTTTCAAAAAGAAGTTGTTGCAAGTAGTCGGATACCTTACATCATTAACGTATTACAAATGATAAAATTACGATACATTGATATGAAACATTTTAAAAAATCTAAAATTAAAAAAGACGTTTTCACTTATTAGGTAGGTTAACTAACGTGAAATTAAAATCGATCTTTTAGTTAAATTAACAGAGAAGCGTAGTATACAAGGAAAAAAAATAGTGAAGTAAATGGAGCTTAAAAAATCCGTCTTAAATTGGAATTACCTGATTGAAATTTGTAATCAAAAAAAAGAATATAAAAACTTAGGGAAAAAAATTCAATTTTTCAGTCGAAAGGAAACGTTATTCAACCGTAGAGAGAAAAGTAATAAGAGTAAGTGGTTGCAACCGGAGTGAAAAAAACCGTACACTAGAAAGATTTCTGATTTCCACTTCCAGAAGACAAAAATCAAGTTAAATGTATTCATCTTCTGCAACAATTTAATTTTTTTCTTTCCCTTTAGAATTTAGTGCCGTGTTGAAGCATGAATTAGCATCTCAGTTCCTAATGGAACCTTTTTTTTCTGTCTCGTTCTTTTTTAGAACAGGCATTTGATTTACATTACCAACTAAAGTACTTATTCGATAAAATAAAATAAGTTGTTTTTTTTTGCTTCGTTTACAAGTATGTTTTAAATCTGATTGTTGTAATCATTAATGATATATTTTATACATGTGTAGAGTGTTGTGTATTCTTTCTTACAAGCAAACAAAAATTTTATTCAAATATTTTTGTTCATTTCATTTTATCGGGATTGTGTTCTTTTTTTTTCCTATTGTTATTTAGAGTAAAATAAGATTATAGTTTTATTTGCTCTCAAAGGAAAACTCCTAAACTACTAATACAAAGTTTCTTGTCTAAAATTTAGTAGAGCTCATGTCAATTTTAAAAATATAAAATAAAACTTTGTGACTTTCTTTTGTTTTATTAAAAATTTATTGAGTACAAAATATTATTATATGCAAAATTTTATGTTGAATCAAATAACAATAAAAGTTTTTGAAGCAAAAGAGTCAAAATTAATAATTTTGGAAATAATTTATTTTTAGTTATGCACTGAAAACAGTGTGCTAAGCATTTTATTATGTTTTCACCTCTCATTCATATAGGTATTCAAATACAATCTTTGATGTGTTTGCTTCAATTTTAAAACACAGTAATATTAATACTAAAGAGATAGAGCAGGGGTGGGAAGACTTTTCCAGGGTACGGGCTACTTCTAAATTTTTCAAGTTGTTGCGGTCCACCCAGTATCAGTGGCCCTCACAAAGGGGGGGAGAGGAAGGGTTTACAGGTCCAAACCCTAATCCATAGCCCATGATTTTTTTTTCGATCGATTATAATCCCACGTATATAGTAAGTAAAAAAAATTAAGTATTTGTTATTAATAATTTTTATGAAATAATGCCAATTATTTATTCAATAATTTATTTCTTACTGTTCTTTGTTCTCGACAAATTACAAAATGAAAAAAAAATATGTTTACCAGCGTATTGGGGTAGGATATGAGAATGGTAGACATTCGAACCTGGACCACCACGCCTCGCGACCCCCTTGAAAAATTCACGAGTGCGCGCACTGCCCAGGGTCGTAGGTGTGTTGAGGTAATGAAAAAGTCAACAATATTTATTATAACTTAGTAATAAATACGGAATATGTACTTACCTAAGAAAATAAAATGAAAAACTCACTTTTTTGAAGCAAAATACAAACATATTAATAATAGCCACAAATATAACAATATCTAATGATGCATTTATTATCATACAATTCAAAATACATTAAAAAATAAAGTATTTCATCTAAAGTAGTTCTCGTAATTATATCCAGTAGAAGACTTAGTCTGCGTACTGTCGGCCAATCTTGAATATTTCCGTATACAATTACCAACGGCTAATCCTCAGGCGGTCACTCCAAATCGTCTTGGCGGTCCACCGGTCGATCGCGATCGACGCAATGCCCACCCCGGAGATAGAGGAACAAAATATATGGTATTTAAATAAATTTGCATGTAGATAGTAACAAAATCGAGAAACATAATAAGTACAATTTATACTTGAGAAAATCAATTAATTTCTGAAAAATTCGCAAAAAGTCAAACTTTTTGACGATTTATACCTTGACTCATAAGTTTTTCATCAGTGATCTATATCAAGTCCAAATTACATAATTACTTTGGAATATAATAATTTGAGATTATTATCATACATGCAATATAGTTTGAAATGCCTCTCATGATCAACAAAATTATCCTATAAAACTTTATGATATTCTCTTCTCATTGTGTTTTTCCAAGTAAATTTTCGAAAAAACAAAGAAAAGGAACCTATTTGCTTCGATTTTTTTGTAAATATAATAAAATGCATTTTTCAGGGTGATTATAATTACAATTCCACTTTCAAAATTCTGTTAAAAAAGAACCACTATTCAGAATGACTTCAAATTTAAACAATATACTTGAGGAAAGAGAAAATGGTATGGGGCTTAAGAAAAAAATTTGGGGGATTTTTATTGTTGCTTTTTTTTGCCGTTTTTGTCCAAAGGACAATTAAAAACCATTTTTCCCATCCATTGTTGTAGGATACTGCCGTAGTGGATGGGCTTTTCATTAACATTGGAACTATTATTAAATGATTTAAAAGTTCTTTTTCCGTCAAGAAACCGAAACAATCATTCACTTTGAACAGTACAGTTAATTTAATGGGCAACTCATGCCAAAGTCGTCATAATTCGATTCAAAAGGCCACTTGCAGTCGAATCTACTTTCGTTATGTTGCTTGGAGCTTTATCTATTGATACACTTTGGAATTTTTTTTCTTTTGCTATACTGTTTCCCTCTTCTTCAAATATACTCATTTCAAATTTGAAGTAATTCTGACAAGTGATTCATTTTTTATAGAATTTTGAAAGTGGAACTTCAATTATAATCACCCTGTATTTTGAATAGTACAGAATTTCAGAATTTCAGAATGAAATAATTCAATTAGGCTCAGATATAATACTCATTTCTTCAAAAACTCTTCTTTAACAACTTCCCTCGGGTAATTTGAAAGCACTGCAAAGAAGCACAGAACAAAGCACTGCAAATTCCATTGAATTTCAACATCAATTACCTTTATCATACTAAGTATGTTTAAAAGGATTTAACCAAATGATAAGAAGAAAAATATCAAAATGAAGCTGTTTATCAAAAATTAATACATTCTTTTCAGTGTGAAAGGAACCGAGATGCAAAAATACCAAGCAAATTTAATTCAAATAACTTTTCTAATCTCTCGGAATCTATTTCCGCTATAAAAATGATAATCACACAATCCTTTTACCTCCTTTCATAACGACAAGCGAATTTCCATCACTTTCAAACCACGAAACTTTTCCCTTCTTTTATTTAAAAATTCTTTCTTCCACGATTCCGAAGCATATCTCAGCCACTTTATTTTCCATTAGCGAATCGGCTTCATGCGTCATCTAACTCTCTTTCATGTGTCATTAATTATTTCATTTCACGTGCCATTAATGTGTGGTATTTGCCACTTTGCAAAAGCAGGATGTTATCTTTGAATGTCTTAGCACCAAAGAAATCAATTCTTTTTCTCTCCAGTCCCATTAAGGAATTAAAATATTTTTATCCCTGGTTTTCATACCAGCAATAAATATTTGAAAAGATCGATTGCAATTAAAGTGTCGTCTTATTTTAGAATCGAATTCATCGAGAAAAGGCATTTCTTTTATAATTCCAGTTTGAGTTTTAATAACAAAAAGTACGCCAAAACATAAAAGGGTTTATAACATTTTTCGATTTATCGCATTTACGCTGTTAATAAAGTATTTACTGCGTCTGATTTTGTGTGCATAAAGTAATAAGCTTCCAAATAATAAACGATTACCTAAAGCTTTAAAAACAATTTTTATTGTTGTTTTTTTTTTCGTTTTTGCCTTGTCAAATATTGTTGGGACTACAAGTAAATTTTAAAGGATTTATAAGAAAGGGCAGAATATTAGGATCAAGCGGTCACAATTTGTGTGTGTGGGCCCAATACGTCCCAAAAAAAGGCACGTCTTTTTTATATAGGGTATATAATTAAGTATAATACTTAACAGAATTCGAAAATGGAAGAATTTTATTTTAATTATCAATTTTAAAGTGTTCATACTATTTATTTTTTTAGAATTGTGGAACGTAAAAAACTCTAAATGTTTGTTTTCATGAGTATACAATGCTCGCTATAAAATGTGTTTCATGTATCTTAAAAGAATTTCTCTCATACTTACAAAAATGTTTCATGTTCGTACCTCTTTTTCAAGTGGTTGAGAATTTTACGTGTGTGTGCATGTACAAATGCATACACAACTTGAAGTATAGTGTAACATTGTCTTGCATTGCAATCGGGACACAGATAATATCTGCCTTTTTGGATTACCTTTCCATTTTCACTTTTTCTTAAGCAACAAATTACACATTGCTTTGCCAATTCCAGTTCTTTATCGAATATTGTCTCAAGAATTTTAATTTCCGCCTTCACCAAAAAGAAAATCCTGAATTAGAAGTATTTCAGTGCCATGGACCAACTGCATCTCTTAAAAATACTAGCGCTAATAATCTCATTATAAGAATTAATAATATGTGCAAATCAAAGATACAAAGAAGAAAATATCAATTTCTATACAGCGTTAGGGCAAACAGTCATGACTAGCTTTCGGTAGCCCTTACAATGTACGGGCAAACTAGATTAGGGGTTAAGTCGCTTCACACTGAAACCTAATTAATCTCACGGCAAAGCGAAATCATTAGGCTTTAGTTCTAAAATGTCTTATTTTATAAAACTGTAAACGAGACATAATTTTTGAGCTCCTAATATGTTGACTTCTGGTCCAACAAAATGCAATTTGCGAGAAACTTCACTTTTCAGTTTTAACTTGAAGATACCGATTAAAGGTCATCAATTGCCATATAAAGGCCATACAGATCGAGGTCCATATATTTTAACTAGTTAGTATTAGTTCAGACTATTCACAAATGGTGATTTTGGCATGGATATATTAAGAAACATGAAGGAAGTTCAGAATCGTTTGAAGATACAGAATTGCAAACAATGTTGAATAAAGATTTCAAACAGAATTTGCAGAATCTTTAGCAGGGATTCAGCAAGCAATTAAGTTATGCCTTAAAATCATGAGAATGGTCTACAGCAGTGGTCAGCAAAATGCGGCTCCAGAGCCGCATATGGCTCTTTGGCTCCTTAAGTGTGGCTCTGGCACAAATATCCATGGAAGGCGCAATAATATTTTCATTTAAAAAAAAACTTGGTAAGAAAAAAATTACATCTTATTTTGATAAATTAAAATTCTTGTATAAATCGAGAACATGTATAACTTTTCTTTAAGTTAAAAAATAGATAGGTAATTATAAAATTTTATATTTTTGTAAAAATACGTAACGAACATAGAGTTTAATTTTATTGGTTTTCGTAAACGTAAACACAAACCATGTACAAGCTACCCGCTGAAATTGTTCGTATGTTTTTGGCGTACTCCGGTGTGATACAAAGGTACCACCACAAGCATGCACGCGCATACTTTTTCTTAAGTAGGGGGGTACAAATTAGCATCACAGACCAGCAGTTGCAGTGTGAACAGTTTTATTTTATCTACTGTGTCTTCCGTTGCCCTGTCTTATTAAATAGTTGTTGTATTTTTCAATCGAGCTGCACATCTTACAGGTATTTTTATACGATTTTATTACACCTGCTATTTTTGTTTATGGTTCCGGTACAAAATTTGTAATCGATTTCACGAGTCTTGTGACATAAATGATGCGGCATAAGTCTCATTTTTTGTAAGATTTATGTCTCATTCAGGCCCTAAAGAAGAACTTTTAAGATTCTTGACACTCAAAGGTCAGACGCGTGGAGAAGATATCGCAAATGCTGTAGTTGAATGTATGGATAAACATCATATTCCCCTCGATAAAATTGTGTCGATTTCAACAGATGGGGCCAAAAATATGACCGGCTTAAGAAAAGGGTTGTTGCTATTTTGAAAGAAAAAATGAATCACGAGATAATTGTTTACCATTTTATCATTCACCAAGAAGCGCTTTGTGCTCAAACATTTCCGGATTAAATTTGTAAAGTTATGGAATTAGCGATTACCATTATCAACTCCATTTTAGCTGAAGCTCTTAATCATCGCCAATTCAAAGAACTTTTATTTGAAATGGAGAGGGAGTACGCTGATTTTCTGCTTCATAACAAGGTGCGTTGGTTATCAAGAGGGAACGTTTTAAAACGTTTTGCGTCCCTTTTTCCGGAAATTAAAGCATTTCTTCTTGAGAAGGGTGTTCACTATTCAGAACTAACAGACTATCAGTGGATCCAAAACTTTAATCTCATGGTAGACGTTACGTCTCATCTAAATCAGCTTAATCGTAAACTACAAGGGAAAGGAAATTTAATTTTTTCGATGTTAGAAGAAGTAATAACATTCGAAAACAAATTATCCATTTTTGCTCAGGATTTTGAAAGGGAAACATTGTTTCACTTTCCGAGCCTGCTGAAGCATCGCCAAGAAAATAATTCCTTTATTAATAAACACCATTTTAAAACCATAATTTTAAATATGAGGGAAGCATTTCTCAGCAGGTTTCAGGAATTTAAAAACAGCAGAGCAACTTTAGTATTTGTCAAAAATCCTCTTAATGCTACGATAACTGAGTTGAAATTTTCTCCTTTTAAAACTGACATTGGTAACTTTGAAATACAATTGCTAGATTTAAAAAAACAAGGAGATATGGTGCTCTAAATTCGAACAAATATTGGAGAAGAAAAATGTGATCTTAGTTCACAACACAAGTGGTCTGCTTTGAATGACATGGAGAAGGAAGACATGATCATTTTCAACGCTTGGAATAGTATTCCTGACTCTTACGATCAGCTGAAAAAGCTCGCGTTTGCTGTTCTTTCTCTTTTCGGTTCTACATATATATACGAGCAATCTTTTTCAAGCATGAACATTATCAAGAGTAAACTGAGGTCATCTTATTGATGAGAACTTAGAATCTGCCTAAAATTAAAAACAACAACATACAAACCTGACTTACGCAAACTTTCCAAGGAGGTGCAAGCACATTGTTCGCATTAATAAATATTTATTAAGTACGAAATTTAGTTTTATTTAGTGTACTACTTATTTAGTGTAATAAAAGTTTACTAAACAAGAAGATTTGGCTCCCAATTTTTTTTTAATTTTTGTAATGTTCATATCTGGCTCTTTGGCTAATAAGTTTGCCGACCACTGGTCTAAAGGCAAGAAAATTGAGTGCCATGTGAATTAAGGCCAATAAATGTCGAAAGGTAATTTTCACCTTGCAAATAGCTGCTCCAAAAGCAAGGTACAGAAGGGCAGAAATTTTGAGATGAATTGTAACCGGTGATGAAAAGTACGTTGATTACGACATTCCAAAGAGTATGAAATCGTCTGTCAATCCAAGCTATGCATCATCAAATTCTACATTTTTCATTCTTTTGGGTTGTGAGTGTAATAATAAATAAAGTATTATTTTCTCCTAATTAAAAGAATATTCCAAGTACGGTAAATCAAACTGTAAAACTATCGACTTTTCTGATAATATAAATATATTTCATTTACACATTTGCTTCAGCAGCTATAACTGCATTCAATTTCGCAGAGTAATTTTCACATTTAACTGATCCTGACAGCTGAAATTTTGGAAAATTGGATCTCTCTCATCACTGATATCGATTATGTGCAATTAGTTTTCCTCTCGTTGATAATCATGTGTGAACAATTCTGTAAATAGACAATTACACCTGTTACAGTTTGAATTAGTTTAACAACATGTGTGTAGGGTAAATATGTTAACTTCAAATAATTATGCCAATGCCATTGTCCATTACAACGGTCTAATCTTCTGGTTTGTAAATTATAATAGATCAAAACTAAATAAATGATGACTTGAAGGTTAACGTGTAGAATTATGAGTGAATAACAAGTTTTAGTGAGAGGATCGAGGAGTTTCATGTTTTTCTAAATCGTAATTATTTTTTTCTATCAATTACGATATTTTACAAATATTTCCTTCTTTATAATGGGAATTAAAGAAAGCTTTTAAAATTTTATTTGCTTAAATTAAGAAAAGAATCTAAATAAATATAAATTTTATTTTGATTCCTAACATTGCTTTTAAGTATATTTTTGAAGAGCAATGCAACCATCTTAACTATTTCTTTAGTATTAATATATGATAGATATACAAATTATTGTAAACTTTGCATTATTTTATTTTATCTGGCTATTTTTTACAAAGGAAGGTGCATGCGTGCGTGCCCGTGTGCATTACTCTTATTCTTGATTTTTTTTTTATAGTAATTATTTCCACAAGTTATAAAAAAAATTACGTCCCTTCTTCCCTGTGACCCGGCTAGAGGTGTGGGAGAAACTAAATAATCAGACGACATGAAGAACTTCAATTATTTTATTTATCACTACATTCAACTCAGACACAAACAACACTTAAACAAGATAAATTTAATCAGTAATAGAAGGGGAGTGAGACGAGATTACGTTGGGGAGAATATATTCAATCATGCAGCTCTACCTTTAAGATAACTTTATACAGAGCATACGTATTTAATGACCGCACTATTAGTTTAACTTACTAAACATCGACTTGATTTAAAATCACAGTACCTGAACTCTTGCAGTCTTCTATTTCTTACACGTTGACTTTAACACCTCTCCAATAGTTAAACTAATCACTTTCTTAATATTCCAACTTCTGGCTTCCTACACTGTTTACGTATACGTTTCACTGCCAATTTACTTCACTTCCAATCTATTCACAATTCACTAACTCCCAAACTATCGAATATATATATATATATATTAAACTTAATTTGCTTATCACGCTTTCTACCCTTCGGAGGAGGTTGGTTGAAAAATGCTGGCCCAAAAAAATTCCCCAGAGGTTAATGGAAGGACGCGTGTATCCGTCACAAAGTTATACAAAAAGCATGAAAATGAAAAGTAAGATTTTTTTATGACGTTCAATGAGTTCATAAAAAATGTTCTTTCAGTATTAGTTAAATTATAGGACTCTTCAAAAGCATGCACATTTATGAATTACAGTTTAAAATAAATAAGATTCTAAGACTTCTAAAAGTTTTTTTTTATTTATTTATTTTTTTTTATTTTTTTTTATTTTTACTTTTAGATAACATTCGCAATAGATTTATCTCAATCGGTTGTGAACCATCGAAGTCTAAGTAGCCCATGTATCACGCCCTTAAAAAGGTGATAACAATTAAATATTTTGCAAGTGCTACTATTTATCAAACAAATGAACTTAAGATTTCACCATAAATTAGCGTAAAATTTTCCGCGTTTGTTCCCGAAATTAATAACATCATTCCATGACATCTGAAGACATAAATTATAACTTGTTTTTCCGGATATCTCTTTTCAAAACTTAAAACTCTCAGTGGAAAAAGAACCATTTGTCATAACTGTGAAAACCATCTTTAAACAAAACTTCTGAACAAATTTCAACTATCATTACTAAGGAGACGCTAGACACGAAACTTTTAAAATTCTAACTTTTGTTTGATCTTCAGGGATTCGGTATGGTAGTTATTAGTATAATATGCGTTTATATATCACACACAGTAGCTTTTAAAAATGTTTCTAACTTTTTCAATTATTGAAATTATTCGCCATACTGATTAAAATGCTTATTGAGATTTAAAGAAAGATTTCACCAGACTAGCATGGGGATATTTTATCTACAAGAAATTTAATTCTGAAAAAAAAAAGTATTAATAAGCAAAACACTGAAATATCGAAAAGTGTTAAGTTCCGCTGTTCTGCTCTGAAAAGTTCGTCATGACTTTGTCAATTAAAGATAGGGCTCAG
>BMAO01033608.1:0-106634 GCA_019973975.1 Trichonephila clavata | reverse complement strand
TCTATTTAATCGCTAAGTTAAATTGGGAGATGATAGGTTCCTTTTCTAGTAGCAAGTATGATGCCAAGCACGCAAAAAGTGTAAGAACGACATCTGTAAAGGACAACATTTTACAGCGTAATTAGCGAACACTGCATGTAGCACGCGGGCAATGTGTCCCAAACTGTTCAAGTTTTCCATCAGACGGTGTGGCGAGTACTGCGAAAGAAATTCATTCCTACTATCTACAAAGGGTTCAGAACCTGTAACTTGCGGATTACCACAGCGTGGTTCTTTAATATATTATTGTGAATTTAGATTTTTCTTTACATCTATTATTTATTTACTGACGAAAGCACATCGCATGCGAAGATTTTTGAAAATCCATAATTATCATGTGTGGGCAAATGGTAATTCCTATGCTACGAGCTCAGGATACCTTGCGGTTTTGCAACAGGTGAAGCCAAAATTATTGAATCTTGTTTCAGAAGACACTACGCAATGCATGGGGTTTCAACACGACAGAACACTAGGTGATGAAAATGTGGATCAGGCAAGCGGCTCAGGTAACATGTATGCGAAACGATGAATTGGTCTTGCAGTTTTGTCAATTGCTTAGCCCATTCACCCGATGTGTAATATTTAGATTTTCCTTCTGAGGTCTCATGAAGAGCCTGATCTACAATGGAAATCCCATCGATTCCGATGAAAACCGTTTTGTCAAATAGCTGTAGTTACTCACACCAAAGAAGTACAATCACCAATATGTGGCGGTTATTTCTTGGATAGCGTGAAGCCTGCGTTACTGATGCGGCTGAAATTTTTAAAAATTGCTGCAATATGGATTTAATTTGGTTTTTGTAGAAAAATGCATTTAATTTTTTTTACCAGTACCTTTTCATATCGTCTTCATTTGTCTTTTTTTATCATACTTTCAAGACGCAGCATGTCCTTCTTTAACATTTAATTGCTTAAATTTTGACCATGAATTGTACGATGATTTGATTATCTTGGGCATTTGTATACATAATAGTATGGATAAATAGTGGTGTTGTTGATGGCGGGAGGGTTGTGAAACAGAAATAGAAACAAATGTGAATGAGTTTTAAGTCCATTTTTTGAAACAGAGGAATGTTTGTTTACGATATCATGAATGAAGAATCTTAGAATAAGCAAGTTTTTAGACATGGAAGCTTAAACAAAAACAATGGCGAGATACCATAAAACATCCATATGAATAAGTAAAAATACTTATACTGAAACACATCACGTCTAATTTGTAAACCTTACTTTTTGAAATTGCTTTAGAAAAATACATTTTTTTTTTAACATTTATAAACCCCATGCACCACCGAACGTATAACACGGGGGTAAACAACACAGACAGAAGAAAGGATTACAACACAAACATCCATGCCTTCTCCGGGATTCGAACCCAGTAAAAAATACATTGTGGTAAAAAAATGTGGTTCTAAAACTGTGGTAACATTTACGGTATTGAGGGATTTTACGGAAATGCACTGCGAATTGAATTGAATAGTCTCAAAAAGTGAAACTGTGCAAAATTAGACCTAAAAATGTAAATATTTGCATGAAAAATCTGCGATTAAGTAAGATAGATCCAGATGTCTTTCTTTGTTCGTCTGTTCCCTCGAGTTTAAAAACTAAAACACAGCCATTGAATAGATTTTTAGTATGGCTTGATTCGCGCGTGTGTGTGTGTGAATTTATTTTGCTGTAAAAATACACGTTAGCGCTTATGAGTTGAGAAAAAGCTTGAACAAGAATATTTTAAGTATTGTACATATATTAAACTATTAGTTTTACATCCAATTCCATTAGATGAAAAGAAGAAAAAACCATGCTTTTAAATATGCATGGATGTGGTTGTGTTTTTGCATTTAACCTTCAGCAATTCCCTTTAAAAACCTTTTCTTAAAGTTCCTGAATTTGCAAGAAGAATACCGCCATTTCCACTAATTGCTTAGCACGCCCATTTAATATGTAAATGGTCGAGGGTGACGTCAAATAACGAGATGATAATTGTTTCTTTAATGGACTGGCCAAGCCTTCTTTCGCCCTTTCGTCTTTAATGGGTAGTAAATAACAGTAACTGCAAAACAGCGCATCATTTGAACTGTGGCCAGATTCGTTACTATCTCACATTGTCTTACAGAATAGATAGATTTAAAAAAATCCGTCGAAACAAAGGCGGCCGACAGGTTTAGAGGTTACACAAATAACAGCTGCTGCAAATTTTGAATGTCCTTTCATCAACTTTGTACGAAACGACCCTGAACATGCGTCGTTGACGAACATATTCGAATTCGGAGGAAATAATGCATGATACTTTTTTTTTTTTGGCTCTTGTGGTTTGGGGACAATTACGATAACGCAAAGAGATTTTTTCGGCACTTATAATAGAGTTCTGTTGAGTTGTAGATAATTTTCTTCACCTGAAGTAGATGTGTATAACTAATATCTTATTTATTAAAAAGGGGAGATTAAAGCTTAGCTCTTTCTAAAACCTTTTAAGAATATTTTTAAGGCTAAATGGATTGATTGACTCTTCAATTAAAACTGCAGTTGAAAATAAATTAAAAGTTATACTATTTAAAAAAAACCCTTTTCTCTCTGTGGTAGGGGGAAGGGGTAAGAAAACCCTTCAAACTGGTTAAAAGGTAGTTTTCAATAGTTTTCAATATTTCTACTCTGAAGGATACAAACACGTTAATTCTGTCGATGATCCCGTCCTCACGTTGGAGTAGTGAGGAAATTTGGAGAGTGAGCTGCCAGTTCTCGTCCTTGACTTTTTCGGCGGTTGAAAATTACGAGCATTAACCCTTGCGTTGCTTCAAAATGCAACGGTGACAAAATAAACTCTCAATATTTTTTAAGGAATTTAAATATTCTGTGATTAAAAGGACAGAACATTTCGATTTGATCTTTTAAACAAATGCAAAAGCCTCTTAAATTTGTGCAATATTTCTTGAAAATATTTCAAACGATTAAAATCAGATTTGCTATAAACTCGCAATTTGAGGAAATTATTGAGGAAGCGTGGGAAGTCATGATTGGTTACCAAATTCATAGAATGAATTTCGATTGATTACAGCTGTAGTATGTACAACGGATACTTAAAGTGAATATGATTAAATGCAATTTTTTTGATTAATCAGATCTAAAACTATATTTTTGAGAGAAAAAAAATCAACACACATATGAATGTTACAATCTACTCAGATTTGAATTTATTACAAAAAATATATGATAAATGTATCATTTTTATAAGAGTATGTGTTCATCACAATTTATTCTCATAAATATTGTACGCTACAATGAAATCACTGTAATCAAGTAAGTTGTTAATGTCAACAAAACATAAATCTAAAGTACAGCTTTGATTTACAGACAAGAAACATTATTTTACAAACTGCATCAAAAACAAAACTTCAAACCGAACGTAAACCCAAACCTGTAATTTAGATTTCTACAACACAGTGACATGGTTAACTACTTTACTGCAGTCAAACCATGGGAAAAAATACTTAAAAAGCACAATTCCTCTATTTGCCGAACAGCTAATAGACATGCATAAGAAAAAACACAAACAGACATAACAAATAACAAATTCAACTGACTCTTCTGGACTCTTTTTCCGCAGAGACTATCACGTTCAAAGCCAATTGCTGAAAAACTGCTCGCAACGTAATAACACGGTACTTTGTCTCGTCCTTTTCACCAACGAATGCAAAAAAGCTGACAATATTCCTTACCTAGGATTCCAGACAATGATTTGCGAACCTCTTATTTGGCAGGCGGAGTAGAGAAAACCTGTTATTACTTTGACGCTTTTCTTATTTCTGTTTTTAAGTAGATCTTTTTCATCTCAGCGTGGAGTCGTATTCAAATGCGTCGAGCTAGGCCGCCCAGAATGAATCTTGTCGCAGCATAATTCGACACATATTCGCTTTCGCCATAAATCAATACTTACTCAAAACTGGTGTTTTATAACACAATGGCTCAATTATTCGTACGTAGCAACCGTATCACAAGTACTTGACTTTCTTTGAGTTCTTTTTCAATGGAGTTCCTTCTTAAATACAATAAAGCTTTATAACAATCCATTCAACAAATGATTTGTGACGGTTTATGAATGAAGAACATGCTTAAACTTGTTTTTAAATTAAGAAAATCTGAAAAAAAGGACGTGGAAGAAATTTGAACTCTCATTACCACAGATGGTGAAAAATAAATAATCAAAAATATTAACAACAAAACTTATATGGAATAGTTAATTAAAAATGAATAAATAGGTACCGTATATTCCAACATATAGCCGACACTTTTCCCACAAAAAATAAGATTAAAATTTACCGGTGCACGTTATACGCTGGATGATGGCTTTAAGAATAAAGAGAAGATAAGCATTAAAAAAAGTTAGATTTCTACATATATCTAAGTTCTGTTTATTTTTTTAAAAAATGAAATACTTCACGAACTTTCATAGTTTGGTAACATGAAAAATTCGACATGTTCGTCTTCAGGTACATTATCGAATTCTATTTCATCTTCACCCCATCACTCTTACTCTTACAATCAATAAATAAATAATCATCTTCCATTCTATCTAAATTATTAGATATACTATATATATATATATATATATTTAAAAAAATGACTTTTGAATTATGTCAAGTTTAATTTCATAGTATGCTTTTAATATCCACTCAAACACTAGACTGGCATGATGCATCTGGCCTTCTTTTGTGAATGTTTTTTTTTAATGTTTTTATTTTTTACATACTAACATCCACACACTTTCTAACACCTCTTTTCTTGTTCTTTAGGGTTTTAGTTCCAGAAGTATACTTCTACAAAAGACTAGCACAAAACTTCGAATAAATGGCTTCAAAAAAATAAGAGCACTGCTCATATATATCTTAGGTTTCTTCTGGAAAAAAAAAAGAGTGCGCCTTTTACGGAGAATATACCTACAAATTAAAAAATGCAGCTTGAAACTATAGGTGCAAATTATAACGCCAGAATATATGGTACTTCCCCTAAAAAATTTTACGAATTTAATTATGGAATTTAGAATTATACCCCCAGGGATTGGCAACCTTGAGCTGTAGCGTTCTAAGCCAATCTACAAATAAGATTCAGGGTGTCGCGCATATTTGAAACAATTTGATTACCGCGGTAATGCATGCAGAGTTAGGGAATATAGATAAAAAAAAGACTGAGAGTTTTATTATGTAATAATTATGCATAATTTAAAGACGTTTATTAAAATAAATAACATCAAATATATATATATATATATATAACTATTCTTTAAACATAAATAAAAAATTAAAATTGTAAGCGCTCTATGTATCTTTTAAGAATATTTATTAAAATAAGAAATAAGCATAAATTATTAGTATTCCTTCAATATTGTTAAATAAAATTTTACAATTTTAACGCGAACATTGCCCTTGCAAAGCTCTACATAATATCGCAATGTCACGGATATAATTTGTGACGTTCAATTTGGAACGATTCTGAACATTCATTTGTTAAACAATATTTTGGCAGAATCAAAATATTTCTCATATCAGAAATATTCTGACCACATAGGTAGAAACAAAAGCGGAAAAGAAAGTACATGCGCACAGTTTCCTCTTCAAACAATTAAATCTTTCTATAAATGATATCCAATTATTTAAAGCAGATGTCGATTGATCGTTAGAGTTAAATATCTTTCAGATTTTTTTGCTATTCCGTAAATGTTGCTCTCTATAATTCTGTCGATGTTAATCCAGTAAGCTCTATTTCAAAATGATCAGTTTCAATCCACTTCAAAATTGACAAATTTTTAGAGTTGTGTGGAGTGCCATAGAGAATTACACCGCATGCTATAGGTTGCCGATTCCTATACTAGCCATTACAACGTCCGCTTTTCCAGGTATTACACGATGTTGCACGACTATATATTGTTATTAAATTATTCATATCTAAGTTCTAGCTTCAAGCCTTTGATTGTATTGAAAAAATTCATATAGCCTCGCCTCTTGATATAAAAAGCACAAGGACTTAAATTTCATGTTTTACGTCCCCAAACCCCCGTTATTTTTGATTAGATTTCTGCAAAACTTATTTTTAGCAGATCTCTACTCAACAACGACAAAAAAAAAAAAAAAAAAAAAAAAAAAAAAATGCTTACCAAATTTCAAAAAGAGGGATTTTTTTGTGTGTCTGAAATACCTCCGCAACTCTTAATGGGAACTCCACGAAACTCGTTCTCAGCGGATCTCTACTCAACAACGAAAATAAACATGCCTCCCAAATTTCAAGTCTGTAAGTTCAATAAAATGGGAGATCTGGTGATGGAGAGAGAGACAGACAGAGAGTCCTTTTTCTCTAACATTTTTATAGATTTATAGCCAGCGTTTTTTGTTTCGTTGACAGAATATTGATGATAAAACATTCCAGCTTAATTTCTTTTGTCATTTTCATTGTTTTCATTAACCTGTTCTTGGAATCTTTATCAAATACTTTCGACATATTCGTCAAATGTTTTCATTTCTTTAGTCATATTAAATTCTATATTGCGCGGGAAAACAAAGTTTGTTTGAATTCCTTCTGTAAAAAAGTATATACCTATCACGCAAATTGAAGAACAAAGAAAGTCAAATTACGCAGAAAGAAAATTCGCTTAGAAAGATTTTTCGAAAACTTGTTTTTTCAAACTGAGCTAAATTGCAGAACTATTTCCTTTCTTGAAAAAAATATTGAGCAGATTCTGCTTTTGACTTAAAATAATAAAGTACATGGGAGAAAAAGGTAAAAAAAAAGTATCACATCCAACATACGAGAAACTTTAAAGAAAAATTATTTCAAAACAGTTTCAGACGAAGGTAGGTAAGACCCAGAAAAAAAGGCGTAATAATACCTTTAATCCATCTCAGATATTTTCAAGACGGGGAAAGAAAAGATATATGAGATGTATTTTTAACTAGAATAACAAACAACCACACACACACACAAACCATTCTGAGAGTGTAAGTTTTCCTCTCAACTTTAAGAATGAAATAAAATTATGATCTTTTACAATTTGTTTTGAACGCATATTTTTTTGTCTGAAAGTTTAAAAAAACATCTGATAAACATAGATCCTTCTGATAAAAGACTACAAGACAGCATTTCAGCTTTAAGATTGCATCGAAAATAATTTACATGTATATTCGAATATAATTGTGAAATTGTACAATTTAAGACTATCTCAGAGCAAAAATATAGAATATATGACTTTTCTATCTTATGAATGACAAGCATATTTTTATAATACCAGTTATTCCTACCTGAATCAGCCTATTTTTTCTGCCAAAGAATGAAATCCAAAAATAGCTTCTACACTGCAATACTACAAGAGATTTTTCACATTACACATTAAAGGACATTAATTGCACATTTTTTTGGAATTTTTAATTCTAAAGACGTAGCATATTAAAAGGATGTGCAGGGCTGGCATAAAATAACGTGAGTGTTCAGAGCCGTCTAACGAGAATGGTATTGGATGAAACACAATCAAATTTGATGACAGTACATAGTAAATCACAGTATTTTATGACCCCCTCCCATATAGTACTAAATATCGCCACCAGGGTAAATGGTGGCATTGCAAAAATGAACTACTTTGAATAATGTTTAAATGCCAAAGAATACAAAACACATCAATTTTATTAACAACAAAGTATTATTAATTACCAAATAAAGTTCAATATGACAACCACCAAGAACTGCATACGCTGCCCGACATTTTCCACAGATGCTCAAAGTATATCAAGATTAACTTTGCTTACCTGCAACGTTAATTTTCAAAGAGGTGATCTCGGGGGCATGTCCTTTTTTTTTTTTAAAAAAAAAAATCCTACAACTAAATGTGACAAGGATTAGAATTGGACAACCTAGGTCGCCATGCAGTAAGAAATTCATGACTAATGATTCTACTGTCAGAGAAATGCTGCTGCAACACACGCCGGACTTTCAATGAAATGTGGGGTGGTGCACCATTCTACGTAAATATTGCCAAATCAGCATCCTCGTTGCTTTATCAGTGGAACCACGAAGCTCTATAGCAGGGGTCGGAAACATTTTAGCTGTGGTGTTCCAAACCAATCTACCAATATGATTCAGTGTGCCACATAATAGGATATTTTTGAAACAATTCGATCCCAGCAATAATGTATGCAGAGTTAGAAAATAGAGGTCCATAATATAGATTTAGAGTTTTATTGTATATTAATTTTGCATCATTTAAAGATATTTCTTGTCATAAAAATAAACAACATAAAATATAACTGTTTTCTCAACAAAAATAAAATTATACATATATTATGTATTTTTTAACCTATTTATTATAAAATAAAAAATATACAACATAGAATATAAGTATTCCCCTTCATTATAGTTAAATAAAAAGATAAATAAAAATTTGAATATGCGAACATAGTGCTTGCATCGCTCTAATTCAGGGGTGGGCATTAAGTCGATAGTGATCGATTGGTGGACCACCAAGACATTTTGGGGTGACCGCCTGAAGATTAGCAGTATAAGTAATTATATTCCGAAATATATATTCAAGATTGGCTGACAGTATACACACTAGGCGTTCTACTGACTGTAAGTACAAGAACTAACTGTAGATGAAAATGTTTTATTTCTTAATGTATTTTGAATTGTTTGGTAATATATAAATGCAACATTTGATATTATAATCTTTGATGCTATTATTATGTTTGTACCTTGCGTTTTGCTTTAAACGCAGTTTTAAAAGTGTAATTTTTTGTGTGTTTTAGTTATGTATGTACCGTAAAATCCGGCGTATAACGCACCCCTATACTTTCAAGCTGCAATTTTTAATTTTTAGATATATTCGCCGTGCAACACGCACCCCTTTTCTTATGAAGAAACCTGAAATGTACGGCACAATGCTCTTATATTTTGAAATCATTTATACGAGGTATTATTCCAAGCTTTAGGAAAAAAATATTATACTTCTAGAACTTTGATCTTTTACGTTCATACGGAACATCATTTCTTTTAAATAAGCAGTATTTCGATATATATAGAAGTCTAATTTTTTCTATGCTGATCTCTTTTTTTAAAATTATTTTTAAAGCTAACCTTTTCAAAACCCGGCGTATAACTCGCATCCGTAAATTTAGATTTTATTTTTGTGTTAAAAGTGCGCGTTATACGCCGGATTTTTTTATGGGTGTATATTCCACGCGTATTTATTTTTTTTATTAAGTTATAATAAATATTGTAGACGTTTTTCTAAGCTCATCACACATACGGCAATGGGTGGACCGCAATTCTTTGAAAAAATTAGAAGTAGTCCGTGCCCTGGAAAAGTCTGCCCCCCCCTGCTCTAATTTTATATCGCAATATCAGGGGATATAATTTGTGGCTTTCAGTTTTACACGAATATGAGAATTCAGTTGTTTAACAGTTTCTTTGAGCACTCGAAATATTTTTCCCACGAGGAAGAATTTTTTACTTAGATATTATGCAGAACACAAAGCGGAAAGCAGAGTACATGCACACACCCAATTTTCTCTCTTCAAACAAACAAATCTCTTCAGCAATTAAATTCAATAATTTGCAAACCAGCTGCAAATTTATCCTTAGAGTTATCTTTTAGATTTTTTCGTAATTGCGTGAATGTCCATTACTCTGAAGATGTTTGTCGAATAGGGTCCATTACAAATTTATCAAATTCCATCCACTCAAAAATCGACAAATTTGTGGAGTAGTATAGAGTGCCACTGAGAATTTATATATATACCGCGTGCCACAGGTTCCCGACTCCTGCTCTATAGCATATCGGTATATCTGTCAGCAGTAATGGTACAGATCACTGGTCCCCATTCACGATTTTCCACATAAAAGTAAGGAACAAAGATAAAAGATGCTGTACATCCACACCACACTGTGACTTTTGGCAAGCGAAGAAGCTCCTTCTTGAAAAACCCTTATACATTTATTTTTGTAATAAAAATATAAGAAGAAAACAAGAAAAATTTGTTTATCTTTTTTCCGTTTTTCAGAAAAAACATTAATTCATGAGAAAATAGCTTAGTATTGATTATTGTTATGATTCTGCATATTCTCTAAAACTACGCAAGAAATTGAAAATTATTACTGTATCTTCCACTCCCTGAATAGAGTTCTTAAGAAATCCCCAGTTGACTTAGCTTATACCATAAATATTTATGGCAACTGTGTTACTCTACGAGTTTATTTTAGTATAAGCATATCATACTTGCAACCGACGACGAATATCTTTGTGATTCCACCAACAAAACATCATATAAGAAAAATTTTACTCTAAAAATTATTATTTAATTTCTATTTTTATGAAATTGAATTTCGAAAATTTCTAATTGTGCTATTTATTTTAGCCACCAACAATGATTATCTTTAGTTGTGTTAAACAACGCGCCTTTTCTTCCGATAATAGCATCAATTTTCATAGCTGATAATAAATAACTATTCCACCCCATTAATCTATTCATTTTATAAAATTTTTTATTATTTTTTACTATGATGACTTCTCTATTTTAGGCCCTTAATCGAAACTCTGTTTTATTAAAA
Organism: Trichonephila clavata; assembly: GCA_019973975.1. Lineage (NCBI taxonomy): Eukaryota > Metazoa > Arthropoda > Arachnida > Araneae > Nephilidae > Trichonephila > Trichonephila clavata. The sequence continues at coordinate 96,011 of BMAO01033608.1, read as the reverse complement.
CGAAACGAAAATTTTCTGACGAACATCGTATTTGCAAGAAAAATGGGAATTGAGTATTTTGCTGTGACACATAAATGTTCTTAGTATTTTGATCATGTGACACACACACACACATAAAACATCCCTTTGAACTACATAAGCATTAGGATGCAAACATAAGGAAACAGTAGACTTACTACAAAAATAAATTGATAAAAGAAAAACTACCACGATAACTACACATGGTACAACCCTTGTGTTAGAAATTGCCTAATGGCTGGAACTGAGTTTAACACGATATTGTTGCTTCTGATGCCACTTGATCGACGGTGTTAGAATGAGGCCCACGAAATTCATCGTGACAAAGGGCTAGTTTAAGGTTTGTCGTTAGCCACAGCTTTCAGCACCCTGCAGTTGACCTTACGATTTGGCTCGGTTTTATCCTAATTTTGTGAGAGCGCACCTTTTGGGTGGTAAGGGGTTTCCCCCCTCGAATCACCTTCCACCAACCTCCCGAGAGGACTTGCGGCTTGACGAATATTTAGAGGACCTCTATGCAGCACAGGTACTATACATCTTCTCCAGGATTCGAACTTAAGCTCTACGGCACAGAAGTTAGCGTTACTAACCACTATACCGTTTCGTTAGAGATCAACTTACAGTAGTTCTATTGCCTAGGTGATCTATTCATTGATTTCGGACACAAAACGTTTCAAAAGCTTTAAATTTGCAGACAGGCCTATTAAATCAGCCATAGCTTCTCTGACACTTGAACACAAAATTTAAATGAAAAATAGATTCTTTCATAATCAAAGAATCTGTCAGAATCAACCTTTTATCAGGACATACACGGAGTGGCATTTACTCATCTCTCTTTCTCAAGCATTTATATAATACTGGCTAAAGGTCAAGTATCTAAACTCCAAAAATTCTATCTGAGTAAACAATCATAATATAATTATTCAAATCAAATATGAGGGAGAGAGAAGGAAATACACACATTCAAGTCTCGTCAAGGCTAAACACGTTCATCACGTTTTAATTTGCAGCAGATGAATTTCTCTCAAACTGCTTTAGCCTACATTTGCCTTTCAAACTCCATCGTGAGGAGAATTGATAAAAGAGAGTAAATAATCCGTTCATTGGCATATTTTTTTTCTTTTCGTCCCTGCATCTTGACGTACACAAATAACATTTTCATTCAAAACCTTCGTGTGTAACTTGTTACGGAATCGTTCATTCATTAAGAGCCGGAAATGAGTGGGACCTAACCTTCACTCAAGGGTGTGGTCACTGATCACTGGTCTATACACAAATCACCTCTAAATGAATGAATATTCTCCTCTAGGCGCCGTAAAAAGGGTGACATTTGACTTCGAGATCCTCCGAAAAGTTATCCTAATCATCTAAGTTTCAGAGATTGATGCAAAGATATACACGCCCAAACACTTAGCAGAAAGCCAAATTTACCATTATCGGTAACTGCATCTGTTTAATGTCAGCCAAAGTAATTCTGTAGGATTTGCAGCAGCAAGGTGAAAAATGTGGCTCACCAATTGATGATTTTCATATAAGATTACTTTACATTAAGATATACGCGTTTGTAAAAAAGTGAAAGTTCGCATACTAGTCTTACAAGCACTAAAACAGCACGAAATTAGAAAAAAGATATTTAAGCCCAGTGGCGTAACGTACAACCCCGCATTGCGGGGGACCCGGTGACTCTAGGGGGGCCAATGCTTGACTGACGCAAAGTATGTATTTGGACTTGGGGCCCAAAACCTGAGTTTGCAGGAGGGCCTTAATATTCTCCGTTACGCCATTCTTTAAAAGCCAGCTCAAGTCTAACACATGATCACATGTCCCGGACTTCAGCTATCTTTACCACAATGTTAAAAGTTATCGTAAATATCTCTTTCCTTTTGTAAATTGCTTAGCTTTTACCAATCAATAGGTCTGCCTTCGATGGCGAGATCGAGCAGTAGCGGTCGAGCAACTATCACTAAGAAGTTCTGAGTTTTCAACAGAGGCTCTGAATTTTCCGTTTCTAAATCAGTATTACAAGCTTTATCTCAAAATTACATCTGTAACTCACAAAGAATTTTGAATTGCAGATCGTTTTTAAAAGATTTTCCTCATAAAATTTCTTTCCAGTGGGTACCGGCATATTGTGATATTGCTGGGAATGTGCATGCTGACTTTCTTGTTAAGAAACGATCCCCGTGATCCAAAGACTCAGAATATATATATAATTTCAACTTTTCATTCTTTAAAGCTTTTTACTAATATGACCATCAAATATAATTTCTAACTGGAAGCTGAGAAAATATAGAACAAGAACTGGTTAATTTTGAACAAGAACCCGTCCTAAGTTCCTGAGGCTTCTAGAGAAGCTGCTGTAGCTCATTTTAGATTTTTGACAGGGCATGACTGTATGAGAGGTCCCATCTCTATCGAATTAGTATCGCCGACTCACCTGACTGTACTCTCTGTGACTCTGGTCAGTCTATGATAGCTGAACATTTGGATACGTACCTTGCACTAAAAAGCTTTAATTTTGCTTTCGAAAAGTATTGGAGAGAGCTTGCACTAATGCCATAGGTGCTATTTGTAGTGTGAGCATTTATAAAATAAAAAATAATATCTCTTTCCTTTTCACCTCTTTAATATTAATCACTGCTGATTAAAAAGGCAAAAAAGATAAAGCTTATGCATAAACGAGTCTCGGAGTTTTGTTTGTTTATCTTTAGAAAGCAAAAATAAAGGAAATGCAATAATTATGATGGTAAATAATGAGTTTTATTAATCTTCTCAGAAACCTTTCAACATTTCACTGAAAAAGCTCATTTATTAGATAAATCATTGGAGGTTGGTTTTCGTTTTAATTTAAAATTTCAGGAGCTTCATTTATTAATATAAAATTCGATTTATTCATAAATTTTTTTTAATGAAGAACATTATGCAATTTACTCAATCTCAAGGTTATGGTCACGAAGTCGTGGCCGCCGTTTCGTGGGTTCAAACCTCGTGCCACTGAAGACTCGCCGAGTAGAGCGGGCTTAAGCACGTTCAATCTGCCGAGCTCAAAGTACTTCTAATGGCGTGGCGTGGTAGCTTACAAAAGGAGTGCTAGCTCAGATATGGTCCTCACCAAGGCCAAATAACCCTCGTGTTGCTTTATAGTTCGACGTTCATATAACTCTCATTCACCATAGTTCATATTTATTAAATCAAAATATATTCGTATATACAAATAAAAGGGATTTGTATTTGAAGAACGTTCACACAATCTGAGATAATATTACTCATAATTAAAAATTTAAAAACAGCAAACACATGTATCAGTCATCACATATGTAAAAATTTTACTTCACGAATATTTTCCAAATAAATTCTAATGTTTAGTAAAATAGTTATTTCAACTTCTTGTAGAATCGCATTTCTATACATCATAATTAAATTTTACCACCCATCCGTTATAGTGGTTAATAGCGCAGACTACTGTGACGTAGGGTCTGAGTTCGAATCTCGGAGAAGGCATGGATGTTTGCAAATACATAATGCTTGTGTGGTATATCTAAATATTCAACGAGTCCTCTCAAGAGGTTGGTGGAAGGAAAAGAGAGGTGGGAGATCCCTGATCACTTCCGTCAAGATGGTATTCTCTCTCAAAATCGTGCACCATGCACGAGCCAAATTGTGCTTGAAGCTCAAAGTTGCGCTTAACGACAGATGTAAAACTAGCCTCTTGCCACAACAAATTTTGTAGACATCGATCTGACACCTCGATCAGGTTGCATCAGAGGAAAAACATAATTAAATTTTATTTTTGCAATCAGTATAACTCTTTATAATAAACTGATTTCATTCATTAATGAATAATTTTATTACACGAGGTTTTAAAGTATCATATATATAATAAAAATATTTGAGACTGGCCATATTACCTTTGCGCCGTTTTGTTCACAATAAATTAAAAGTAAAAAAAAACTTTTTTAAAAACAAGCTTTCATTTAACCGCGCTAAAAAGAATAAAATAAACTTTTCCTTTAAAACTTTCTTTACTATCCACTTATAACGTCATTACGCAATTTATATGATATAAAAGCTCGTCGCGAGATTTAAGTACTCGTATTTACTTAGTTAAGAATTTTAAAAAATTAAAATCAATCAGGTCAAGTTATTTATTTTACTTGTTTATCTCCTCAGGTAAATCTCGCGACAAGCTTTTATATCAAATAAATTGTGTAATGACGTTAAAAGTTGATAGTAAAGAAAGTTTTAAAGGAAAAGTTTATTTTATTCTTTTTAGCGCGGTTAAATAAAAGCTTGTTTTTAAAAAAGTTTTTTTTTACTTTTAATTTATTTTTTACTTTTTAGTTATAGCTGGACAGGTTTCTCAGCCTGTTCATATCATTCAACGCTGGTTCTCAATCCCTGGTTTAGCTAAATCAATTCTCGCAAAAAGGGTATTGGACGAAAAACACAATTTTTTTTTAAAACCGTAATTTTTAGGCATTTTTTTCAATCTTCCTAAAGGTCTTGGGTAATATTGTTCTACACACGAAAAAAAAGTTTCGTGAAGGTTATCTTCATAAATGACGAAGTTATTAAATGCTTAATTAAAATTTTGACTATTTTTTGAAAAATATTTAAGAAAAAAAGTTTTTGACATTTTATTTTTTAAATGACTGATTCTAAAATAGCAAAGCATGAACTGTTTTGGTACGGAATGTTGATTCATTTAAACAAAAAAAAATTCATGCGCAGCAATTTAAACATCATTTTCATAAAAACGTATCAATTTTGACTCATTAAAAAAAAACTTAAAAAACACAAATATTATTTTGTAAAAAAAACTATACCGTATCGTGGAGAAATAAATGATCTTTCTGATTCTGCAGTTGTTTTTTGTCTGAGTTTTTTTAAAAAAAAGATTGCTGTTTTAAAAACGTCAAAATTCCAAAATAAAAAAAAAAATCCCCTATTGGTTCTTCATTTTGCGTCGCCAAGCATAGCAGAATAAGCAGCGCACAGGGATAAGACAATTATGCGTTTTAAGGTTTTTAGTTAATATCTTTCCAACTAACTGCAATATCGGAATATAAATGGTCAAAACATGCATTGTCATCCAAACTAAACATGTATACAAAATTTCAGCTCAATGGGTTGAAGATATCAACTTCAAAATTGAATTGCAAGATTCCACCCGATCAAATTACATTGATACATTGTAAGTTAAATAAAATTAACAGATTCTATCTGTAATTAAATTTAAGGACACATGTCATAGTGTGTGTTTAGATTACTGGTGATAATATGAGGTATATTTAAATTTTTTACTTGTAGGCTTAAAATTAGAAAATTTCTTTAAAAAATTCATTCATTTTAATAAAAAATTATTTTTTTAATTGAAAATACATTGCATTTATGGATAATATTTTTCTCTTATTGTTTTCCTAGCGGATTTCTTTTTGATGGGTAAAATATATTTAAAAAAAATGATCTTTCCGATTCTGTAATTATTTTTTTGTCTGAGTTTCATAGATTAAAGTTAGATAAATTTTTTAAAGAATTTCTACAATACTCCATCTCAGTTTAACTTGGCAGCGTTGAGAAAGATATACAATCTACCAATCTACTTGAAAAATAGCTCTACTTTTTTGTTTTGAATTTAAATCCAAGAAAATCGATAGAAATTTGTAAAAAAATTGCATACGTTGTAGAAATTAGATTATTTTTACGTTGTAGAAATGTAATTATTTTTTAGACAAAGAATTAATACAGTCAATAGCGCAACGTTATGAAATTCCAGTTTGGCTGAAAACCCATTTTCAACGCCAAATTTGTCATTGTTGTAACAATAAAATTATTACAACAATGCAAACATATTGAACTTGGCGCCCAAAACTTCATAATATTTTTAATTAATATCTTTTTAATTAATTGCAATATCGGAATATAAATGGTCAAAACATGCATTGTCATCCAAACTAAACGTGTATACAAAATTTCAGCTCAGTAAGTTGAAGTTATCAGCGTCAAAATTGAGTTGCAAGATTCCACATCGAACAAATTACATACATAAATACATACATACATAGTTAAATAAAAGCTTATAATAATATAATTATAATTATAATAAAAAAATTGAAGAGTTTGAATGTTTCCAATTTTAAAAAAGTTGAGCACCAATTATAATTTGTCAAATATCTATTTTTTAACTACTTCAAACAAATACGGTGGGGGGTGATAACTTTTTATGATGATATCTTAAACTTGATGAACATTTTAGAGCATATCGGAACAAATCACAGTTGATATTTCATTGCTATTAAAAAGAATAAATCTAATGCTCATAACGTTTCATTGTACCCTGGCAATAAATTGTACAATTAAACACATTTAATCTAATTCACATTTTCGCTATTGATCTGTAAACAGAAACATGAAATTTTTTGAAGACAATAAAAGTTTAGAAATATCTCGATGAAAAGTGGCAGAAAAGCATAAAACTCACTTGTACACCAATAAAATCCCGCTTTGTTTGCCATTCCTGCAAAACAAATGCTTTTTTTATGCGAGCATGTATGATTTGTGCTTTCTTAACTCTCTATTTCAAAAGGATTCGTTTAAATTATAATCGCAAACATTGCCGGTGCTACTTCAGACAATTGTGCACATATTCAATTTGCCACTTGCGTCATAATACAAGTTAAATACTTAGTGCTGACGTACTTCCATTTGACGCAAATCATAATCGTCGAATAACTCTTCAGGTCTAATTTTTCATGCCTTTATATTGCTAGAAAGCTATCTTTTTCAAGCGCTTATTTGCGCAATGTATGGACTCAAGTTAAAAAAAATAGACGACAATTTATATGATTATTTTCAATAACATTCAAAGAATTTATTCCTTAAATTCCACTCTTATGGAAAGAATGAAAAGTATTATCTATAAATATTACTAAAAAGAATCAAACGCTCAAAAATTAATAATGCATATAAAATACTGATACTTAAAATTATTGAGTATTTAAAGACATGCAAAGCTTTATTAAAAATCATTTAATAGGAAAAGTTCTACGGAAATAAGTGGTAAGATTGGAAGGGAAAAAACTAACGAAATTTTCAAGCATAACAATTACACATATATATGTAATAATCCACTTAAATTTTCTCTCGAGGGATTTTAATTTATAATGGGCTTGAGCCTTCCAAGTCTTCGTGTGAAAATTAATTTCTAGTTTATCCGCCTAACGGGAAATATCCATAACCTTATTTCTCCCAAACTGAAACTTTTCAGCGTTTTTAAATCAGGATGATGCAATCGTGCATCTACTCATCCCTAAACAATTGCAAAAAATTGATTCCCACCAACAAAATGTCATATTATAAGCCATAAATGACTTATATATAAGTCGAGTTAAATTATCATACATATCTAATATATAAAATTCTCGTGTCACAGTGTTTGTAACCAAACTCCTCCGAAACGGTGTGGCCGATTCTTATGAAATTTTGTGCGTATATTCAGTAGGTCTGAGAATAGGACGTAAACTATTTTTCATTCCGATGTTGTAATTAGTTAAAAAGATATTAATTAAAAACCTTAAAACGCTTAATTGTCTTAACCCTGCGCATTATTTTCCCCGCCTAGCGTCGTGAATGAACAGAAGGTGAAATTTTTCGGTATTCTTGACGTTATTTAAACAGCCATCAGATTTTTGTTTTTTAAATCAGACAAAAATAATTACAGAATTGGAAAGATCATTTTTTTCGCCACGATACAGTGTAATTCTTTTTGTAAAATAATAATATTTTCTATTTTTTATGATTTTTTTAAAAATCGAGTTAAGACCGATGCGTTTTTATGAAAATCTTTTTCTAAATCGTTGCGTATGAATTTATTTTCGTGTTATTAAAACAATATTTTGTGTTAAATAAGTTCATGCGTTTTTCTTTTTGAATCAGTCATTTAAAAAATAAAATGCTAAAAACTTTTTTTCTATGATTTTTTAAAAAACACTCAAAATTTTAACTCAACATTAAATAACTTCGTCATTTATTAAAATCATCATACGAAACTTTTTTTACGTTTGTAGAATAATGTTGTCCAACTTCTGTGTGAAGATTGAAAAACTTGCTTAAAAAGTACGGATTTAAAATTTTTTTTTGTGATTTTCGTAAAATACCGTTTTTGCGAGAAGTAATTTAAACAATTTTTTTTGTACATTTTTTATTTAAAAGTACTTTGATTTTGCAATTAATGTGTGAAATTTCAAAACTTTAACGTGAAAGTTAAGCCCTAAAAAAATGAAATCTTTAAAAAAATTCTCAATTGCGTCGAGGTCATTCACTTTGCGTTAGCTTTCTGTTTGGAAGACGGGAAAGGTTGAGATAGCTTTGAGTCTTTCACTGATGCAGAAAAAGGGGAATTCCTTCATAACATTGCTATTTGCGGCGGGACGCTCATTCACATAACGCATCACAACCGATAGTTTTTTTATTCTTAAAGATTGATTTATTGAAGAACAGTGGAATATAAGAAAAATATATCATAAAAAATATAAAGAAATATTCTGAAATATATTTTTATCACATAGTATTATTTTCTTTTTCAATTTTATACTGTAAATGTGTAAAATGTGTGCTTTTTACCTTTTTTTTGTAACTTTTTTAATCTAACACTCAAAAACAATGCAATAAAGAAATAAACAGTCGTTTCAATAGGTAACGGTAAGAATTTTTGCATTAATTATATTTGTGAAAAATTTAATCGCGTTTTTACTCCATTATCATTATTTTAAATAAGTTTATTTGCAATACATTTAAATGTATTGCTTTAAATAAATATTTTTTTAAAAATAAAGTAGTATTGTTTTCTGTAAATCATTAAACGAAATTTTTCAATCGTTATGTATGGATTTCTTATAATTATGATAAGTAAACCATCTAAACTAAAAAAGTTCATACTTTTCTCTTTTGAAATCAGTGATTTAATAAATTTATAAATACCAAACATCATTTATTTCGTCATGATTCGAATTTTTTTCCCTTCAAACAATAATACTTTGCCTATTTTATGATTCCTTCTGAAATGAATAAATATCGATGCATTTAAATGAATATGATTTTTAAAAAGTTCATTGATCATCTAATATCAGTAATTTAAAAAATAGAATGCCGAAAATTATCTTTTTTTTTAAAGAGTTTTAAAAAAAACTTTTTTTTTTACAAAATAATGATATTTTGCATATTTTACGATTTTTTTCTAAGATGAATCAATATCGGTGTCAAACATTTAAACAAATCCATAATTTTACTTCAACATTTAAAATAGTAGTGAAATTTCGTAATTTGAAAATGTTAAACGAGAAAGCCATGACACGCACTCACGGGCCATGCACTCACATCGTACGCGTCACACCCACACAAAAAATCTGGCATAAGAAAGAAAGAAGGAAATTAAGATAGGGATTAAGTTATACCCTCGGTAAAAGCCCGTGCAACGCCGGGCCATGCAGCTAGTAGAAATATAAAATGAGGCCCAGTGGCCGAGTGGTAGCGTATCGCGCTTCTACAGCACAAGTCCGGGGCTCTATCCTCGTGCTGGGCAAGATCGACTCAGCCTTTCATTCCTTCAGAAGGTCGATAAATGAGTACCAAGCTTGCTTGGGGACCAAACACTGGGGGTTTCGCTTCAGGCTAACCACTTGATAGAGACATCTGTTAAAGCACCTCAGCGCCCAATGGTCACGTATACTGAGATGGGCACTGTAGGCCTTGGCCCTCAATGTGCCTGTAGCAACCTAATTTGATAATAGTTTAAATTCCAGTCTTACATATTTTAAGTGCGAAAGTGTTTCATTAAGCGTTACTCTCTTTTCATTTTCCACGATAAAAATATTAAACTTTTTTTTATTTATTTCCTTTTCATAGAAAAAATAATGGCTAAATAGCTTACGTATGCATTTTCAGAGCAGCTTGGTGTTTTCTTTCCCTAAGACCACTCATATGTTTTATCGAAATAACTACTCTTTCCCTTTACTTAATCACAGGATTAAATCATACCTATAATTTTTTCTATTTATTGTATTTCTTTGTTTCAGAGTATGTAGGGATTCTTCTGTCTCTTTTCTCGATTTGCATTTGTAGCTAAAGGCCGTGTAATAACAACTCTCATTTGTCTGAAATACGATAATAGATTATTTTCTATTCCGTTTTATCTTGTCACGACTACATAATTAAAAATGAATGCATTACTTATTACACATATGATGTCAGAATTGAAAAAAAGGACATTTAGTTTCGAACAGCATGTATGTTACTGAGATTTTTATTTCAATAAAAAAATTTTATGTTATTTTGGACAGCAAATTTTCGAAGAAAGCCTTGTAGAAAACTCAGCTGTATACTCCCCCCTCCCTTGTTTGTTTTTATGCAATCCCCCAAACATTTTGTTTTTCCCAAACCACGTAAAACACCACGTAATTAAACTGTAAAAGGATTTTAGAGACTTTTGGAATGCTTTGAGTAAGAATAGCATCTCTTTAGAGCTTTTTTAAAACAAAAACCTCTTTTAAAGAAGAATGTTAATTGGTTGGACATGCTTTAATAAGCATGTTCATGAGCAGTGGAGAGATGTTCCGCTACAAAGAGGCTATGCATCCGAAAGAAGTAATCACACGCTTTACTTGACGTTCCTAACAGTGATAATGAAGAAAGTTCAATTTCCTCTTCCTATTCCGATGTGAGCACCACGCAAAAGCAAGCAATTAGTATGGATCATAAAGTTTTGCAATCCCTAAATTCAAAAAAGAAAAAGAAAGAAAAAGAAGAAAAAAAAAAAGAAAGAAAGAAAAAAGAAATGTTTTAAAATTTAGGAAAAGTTTTTTTTCTCTCTCTGATATAATCAATTATTTTTAAAGGCTAATTTAGAAAAACCAGCAGGTCATTCTTCGATTTTAAATATGAGTTTTGTTTCTTCAACATGAAAAAAAAAACACCTGAATTACATATTTCTTCTCAAGATTAAAGTTATCCGGATCATTCAAACATGCATAGTAAAAGAAAAAAAAGTAGAAGAAAATTACTTTGCAGCAACTATTTTCGAAAGTAAGCAATTTTAAATGAAATTCATCAGTAAAAAGAATAAATAATTCAGCATTTTTTTAAAAAAGAAATTTTATAAATTATGATACTTTTACTTGCTTCCGAAAAAAAATTATACTTTGAACGTATTAAATTTAATAATGATGGATAAGAGATTCAGTTTGAAGAAAGTTGTAGGTAAATATTACTATTTCAATTTAGTTCTAAAACAAAATATTTTATTGCAATTAATAATTAATATTATTTATTTTATTGCAAAATGGCAGTTTTCAAAGAAAGCTGTCTATTTTCCACTTATATAGCATAAAGTCAAACTTTAAAAAACCCCATAAAATGTAATTTGCAATTCATATAGTACACCTTTTGTAAAGTGTACGAGAAATTAAACTAAACGTACTCGAAATGCAAATTCATAAATAGCTTCGAGAATAACATTTTTATACGTTCAAGCAAAAGTATATAAAATGATATACACATCAACAATTATTCCACAATCATAACGCCATTCTATATTTTAGTAATCCGCACAAGGATATTTTAAAAATTTATCATAAATTTTTACGTTCATTGCTTCTTCATGAATCATCTTTTTTATTAATAAAAAAAAAGAACTAAAAAATAATAAAACCATTTTTGTCATAAAAAGAAGGGGGAAGAAGTCAAAATTTACAAATGTTTTATTCACCTCAGTTATTGTCTGGTATTCTAAGAACGCAGACGATAAAGTAGATCACGCGAACGTCTTCCAAGTACAAACGTGAACTAAAACGAACTAGAAAAATATTTTGTTTGACGAATTCATTGAATTTTTCACGTATCTGTTTCATCAAATCGTAAGGTATTTCTTTAAAATTATATTTTTAATGTAGAAAATATATATCGTCAAGGTTAAAATATTCGAACAGTTTTCTTCACTGCAGAATAAATGAAGAAAACTCAGTAATTGATAATAGGCGTTATAAACATTCTATTTAACAAAAAATATTTTTGTGTAAGTTTACTTTTTTCTTTGAATGGAATGCGGTAAAGTTTGGGGAATTTGAACTACCACCTCAGTATGCTATAATTTAGAAAACGACATTTTACATGTATTCTGTAGAACAGGTTCCTTAGATTAAAATGATGAAGGACATCACTAAGAAAATTTCCTCATATATATTAATTAGAGATCATATAACTAAAGAAATAAAACTCTAAATTTCAAGGTTTTTTTAATGTAAAAAAACTATCAAAAATATTTTTTTTTCAATTTTTCTTAACAAATTTTTGAATTTATTTTGATATGAAAGATTTTTATTCATGACAGTTACGAAAACATTTGCAAAATAAATTATTAAAAGAATAGGTCAGATATCTTACACTCTTTTGATTTAACAAAAGGATTTTGCAAAAACCCCTGCAGGATGTTGATGAGGTCTTAAGTTTTATAATGAGAATCATGAGTTTTATAATGCGGATACAAAAAATAAAACTTAATCAAACGAAATTTAAAGGATTTTCTAATTTTTATGCTTAATTATGATATTTTAATGAAATCAGCATAATTTATTTATTTAAATCTCGATATTTTGAGAATATAATTTCATGCATGTGTGTGAATGCTCGTTTTAGTATTTTTTATTAAAAGTTTCTCAACTATCTACATCTCTCCGAGATAAAGAGTGTTAATTACAATAAATAATGTTTTGCAATTTTGTGCCACTGTCAGATGACAAGATTGGCACCTAAGCTAGCACTATACTATCTATATCCACCCCATGCATGCTTTGGAACTTTAAACTATGGTAGATTCAATGTCTTATCACCTCTTCATGATGGTTGTTCCTGAACTTGGTCTAATGCATGTACTTAAAAAATATAAATGAAAATAATTGTCTTTTTTACTGTATTACCATCGGAAAATAGCAATAATGATATTTAAGGTAAGTCATTTCTAATACAACTAGCTGCATTGCCTGACGTTGCACGGTCTTTTTCGAGAGAGTGAATTGCGTTTTCCTCTTCCCTCTCAGAAATTTTTTTCCCTTTTCCTATCAAAGTCAGCACTTCCTGATGATATCTAAATTTATTTCACTCAAATTCGATTCTTTGAAATTTCTTCCACTTTTCCCTCCATTAGGCGATTCCTTCTCACTCCGTTCTGTTTTAGACCGAAATGTGGTACCCATCTGGCACTTCGAAGGAAAGTTAATGCGTATAATTTGCGAAAACATTTTGAAGTTTTAAATATTTTGAGGGCTTGATTTTTAAGTTAAATTTTCCAAATTTCACACATTGTTAATAAACAACGGTAATTCTTAAACAAAAAAGTGAGGAAAGAATTGCATTAATAAATCGTCGAAAAAAGACTATTAAATGAAAAGTTGTGTCTAAAGAATATTAAATCACACAGTTTGTGGATTTAACTTCTCATGTTTGTATGAATGTCCTCGTCATCCGATTGTAGTTCAAAAGTATCAAATTATTTGACAAAAAATGAAGAAAGAATGTTATATTTTCAAAATCTCCTTTTATGAAAAAGGCTTATAAACCAATAACATTTTGTCTATATATATATAGCTAATAATTGTGCAGAGCTTAAACCATGACTTTTTAAAAATGCACATTATTTTCAGAACTACTAGCGATTGAAATCATAACGGGTGTTTTTTGTCAAAATTTCTCTATTCTGATATAATAAAATATGAATAAATCCACTCCTAAATTATATATTTCAAAAACCTTAGTACAAAACGCTATACATGTCCTAGCTATAAAAGGCAAAATATTATTATTATAGAAGCGTTTTTCGTAACAGAAGAATACTTTGAAATATGACATATTTTACCAAAAACTGCATTTAACCAGTCATTAATAACTAGTGTACGGTGGCTCTACGTGTGTGTATGGGGCTATAAAGTAATTAAGCTTGGTCGCGGGTTCATGAGGCCGTCGATTCTTCCGACTGTTTTATGAATATCTATGAATTTTGGTGATCGTCAAAATTTTTGGACTGAGAGACCTAAACACATACCAATTTACTTCTTTTTTTTACTGTCAAAATATTTTCTACCTGTGTTCAAACTAAGGAAGTTCTGGAGAGGTACCGTACCGTTGATCACACTTTTCTTACCAAAAATCATTCATGTTTTTCCCATCCCAATTAAAGTTGTTCTTTGGGCAGTACGGCATTGGGCCATTACTCTAATGTCAACTCAGGATTGTCATAGTTGTACCACTTGATAGCTAGGTAACTTCAGACTATCAGCTAGCAATGGGCTCAGTGCCTGGTCGGCGTCCCGCATGTGTCCCATGGCTGACTATACCTGAAGAAATCCTATTATGAAATGCAGGTTTATCCATTGGGCGCTTGAGACGGGCGCTCAATGGCAGATAAGTTGGACTTAACCGGATCCAAGAGCTCCTCTCTGGATCCGACAGTGCCAAGGGGGCCGTAGATCTTCTGCGCCCAGGGCCCGAAATGAGCTTAAACCGGCACTGCTATTGTGAACCAACTTTCCGATTTTTGCCTTTACCTATTTTAGATCAACATCCACAAAAGCCTTATCACCACACATAAATAAGTTCGTTTTGCGAAGTTATCCGCAGTTTCAGCCGGTGCATATGGAACACATGAATTCATCTTAAATTAATCATATTTTTTATTTATTTGTTTTTACTCCGGCATAGCCTCAAAATATTCCAAACATCCTGAAATTTGAGAACATGTTTTGTTTTTCTCAAAAATTACAATTAAACCAGCTAATGGTCACTAATTTTTACGCATGACGACATGACACATACTCGTCATGACACAAAATTCTGAAACTCTTCCAAGATGAGTATACTCGTCAATAACAGTTTACTGGTCAAATAATTTTTCTTGTAATAATATTCTTAAAACAATTTTACATGTATGTTCTAATTCAACTGACACCTGAATATCGAAAAATTATCCATTTACTCGCTTTTCCAAAATCACGGTTCAAAACGTAAAGAGCGACCTTAATCGGACAAAAGTACGTCACCGGAAGTGTTCAACAAACAATTAAACAGTACTTCTACATAGAATACAATAAATACCACAGAAAAAAATATACCTTTAGAGTAAATTTGAATATGGAATCGTACTTTGGCGAAATGCGTTGTAAATTCATAACTTGAATTTTTATCTTTGTTTAAAAGCCGCTGAGGTTGTTTTACGGAAATTAAGTTGTAAATATTTAATAAAAGAGTAAGGACATCCTATCGGACAATAGGTTTCTCTCATAATGGACATATGTATCTTAACATAAAACTTGACTTTAATATGTAGTAACGCGATGTTTGGATTTTTCGTCTATTTAGACGTCCAAAAATACGAGGGGTTTTTCCACTATAAAAAGTAATAACGAACACAACTATTACGATCGCAGAAGTATCTATTTTCTTCTGTAAAGTTTGTACAATCGCATCGTAAATATTAATGCTTCTATATATTGGCATTTCGTGCAGCAAGGTCACCGCAAATTGAAACAATAAGAAGAAAAAAAAAACTAA
Source organism: Trichonephila clavata (assembly GCA_019973975.1). Classification (NCBI taxonomy): domain Eukaryota; kingdom Metazoa; phylum Arthropoda; class Arachnida; order Araneae; family Nephilidae; genus Trichonephila; species Trichonephila clavata. Next base: position 80,399 of record BMAO01033608.1, on the reverse strand, counting down.
ATAAATGAAACGTAGATTTACTGCAGAAAGAAAGCGAAAAGAATTTTTTCACGTCATATTTATGCCCATGCCTAACATACAATTACCTTTTATACCGATATAGAGCGTTTTTACAATATCCCGTTAATGTTCACCTTCACCGGATATGATGATCATTCACATTTCTGAATGCGAGAGTGAGTGCTTAGACTATCATTAGAAAATTTTTAACTCGAAAGATAAAATCTGCATCGTACTTTCTTCCTATAACGTACGATAACGCTTCACACGCAACAATTGTACTCTTCATTAATTTAAGGTGCTTATATTTAATAAATAATTTTCTAATGCTCATTAGTGAGCCACAGTTATCCCATCGACAAGAATGCAGCCTAGTTTCGACTGAGCTATGATGTCAGGTTTAATTCCAAAATTGGATGTGGCTTGGAAAAAAGGATAATATTCTGTTGACTATCTTCGCCAAATGTTAACGAATAGAAATCAAGAATAGAAAAAAAAATGTTCATATAAAAAAAAAACCCCTAAAAAATTAAAGCTCCTGTCTACTGGGCATTTCAGTTCGGAAACGTAATATGTTAATCCTATGGAATTTTTACTCTCTTCCTCAAATTAAACTAATATATCTATCTACATGTAATAAATTGCATCTGAAAGAGCACAAAAAGGAAATAAAAGTAGAATAATTCAAATAAAATAAAATAAAAATCTTTTTCTCAGTGAAAAGTAAATTTAAGTGTGAACGGCTTAACAGAAGTTTAGGTATCCAACTTTTCTAAAATTGTGAATTTTGCCAAAAATTGATAAATTTTTTTCATGATTTTATTTTATAGGACATCTTATTAGCTTTATAAAAGTACCAGGTTTGTTATTTTCCGCCACAAGAACAAAAACTATAAGTGTTTTAGTAACAGCAGATGCCATTACTTAAAGCAAGATGTCATACGTTAAAACTTGTTTTACTCGAAATGTGTGTTTTTTTTAAATACTCAAACGGGGCCAGCGGTTGCTCAAAAAGATTTGAAAATAAAGAATTGAAATTTTGTGTGTATGTGTTCTGTATAATAGTCGAAGTGTTTTACCATTCAGATTTATTATTTACCGTTTTATTACAAAATTTACAGTTCCTTATGTTGTTATAATCACTTTTTTTAAAGCAATTTCATATAACATTTAAGATAAAATGCTCTAGTTTTTGTAAAACTTAAAATATCTCTTATCTTGAAGGTCACTTCAAAATAGCATAACACAGCAACACATCAGAATTGAAAAATTGAAAATTTGTTCATAAACTTTTAGTACAGAATGGGCCGCGTTTATGAGATTTTTTGTCAATTTTTACCCATTTTAGTAATAATAATTTCTTTTTCTCTTCTCAATTTTAGCATATTTTTCATAAAATGTACTAAACAATTCTAAAAACAACAACAACAAAAAATCTCCATATCCCCATTTTTTTTAAAAAAAAAGTTGTCGCAACCAGTCAGATACCCTTGACTAATGTTACATTTAAAACGGAGTATCACAATCCAAGTGGTCAATATTAGAAGTTCTAATGCGTAAGTCACATCAAGAGCTCTTTTATTAATATTAAACTTTTATAAATTTCCTGATTGGAAAATTTTTCTAAATTTTGGTTCAACCCTTCAACATTAGAAGACGGATTTATTCCTTTATGAAAACCAATAAGTATGATGACAAAAAAAAAAAAAAAAAAAAAAACTGAAAATATAATATAAACAAAAATTACCTACCGCTATATCCTTTCTCTTTAAGCTTCAGATCAGTAACTGCTGAAATCAGTAGTGAAGAGCAATCTTTTTATGCTGGAAGGCTGCATCACACAAGCTTTTTTTTGTTGTTATTTAGTAAAATCTTCCTCAAATGCCTAAAATTAAACAAAAAGCGGGATTTAAAAAAACTAAAATTTAATATACAGTGAAAATCGTATAACACGAAACTGAGGGGGACTGAAATATTTTTTCGTGTTAAAAAAAATCCACAAAAAACATATATTCAACAAAATAAAGTTTATTAGAGAACATTTTATTCACATGGAAGATTCACCAGAGCTTAACGAAATGAAAAAAATTTTCAAGTTCTGTTTTTGATGAATAGCTTTAAGAAGTTCCATCTTCATTTTAAGTGAAATAGACGTTTGCTTCTCCCCAAAGCTCCATGCCATTGTGTTAGTAAAAAAATTCTTCTAAAACAGAAAAAGAAAAGAAAAAAAACCCCCGAACCAAACTCACTGATTTTTATTCATGTCTGGTGTAATTATCACCGAAATTTAACGCCAACAGATATGAGATTTGTTGCTTTTGTGTGGCATTTTTGTAGGGGATGGAGGGTGAAAGCAGCTGAGATGAACAAAATTGGCTTGCCATAGGTAATTCCGAGGGTATTTCAAAGTCAAGTTAGCCTCCTTTTTGTGAAACATGTAAAACCACTCTACTTTCATCTCACACCCCTTTTAAATATCGCCTGCGCATGGCTAGTTTTCCGTATATTGTTCGTTCCGAAAAAGGAAGTTTTTTCATTTCAAGCGATTTTCGTTTCGTGAACATACATAGTAGCTTGTCGAGACCTTTGTATTATTTCGTGTGTTAACCGATATTTCACCTTAAGCGCTAAACGTATTTCTCTGTATTTACAGTTTTTTTTTTCTGAGTATTTCGCAAAATTTTTTATAATCTGACAGTGTGGATTTAGGAGATCTACACCATAAATACTACATATGTGTCATGAAAAAGTTGATGTAAGGGTAGCATAAAAAAATTTATGAGATATTCATTAATTTCCAGTTAATAATATAACGATATATTAATACAGAAAAAAACTATATTTTTCAAATATGATTCTGTAAAATTTTTAAGCGATAAATTTGTACAAAGATAGCTTAAGTTCTTAGAAACTAAACATACATGTTTTGATGTTGCTTTGGGGAATAAATTTTTACTTTCCTTACGTTTAATTGAAAATGCTATTAATTATAATCGTCAAACACATTCAAACAGCAACAATTAGCATATAAAAGATATAGATCGATCGCTACGAAAATAACTCTGGCTCTGCTAATGATACGGGGTATTCGAAATGTGCAATCTTGTTTTTGGTAAGAAAGAATCACAGATTTTGCTATATTGTATTACTGCGCGCGTTTTTTCCCCCGCTCCTTAACTAAAAGTTTAAATTAAAAAAATTCCTTCCATTCATCAGATTAAAGTATAATTTTTATTTAATTGATTTATAAACGGAATTTTTAGCCCTCAAGGTGGTTACTGGTTAGTTACTGCGTAAAAATATCCTTTGACTACACATTTTTGAAAATTTTATCATATAACCATATATAATATATGTTTGTATATATGTTATATTTTTTTGACACAGCCACGTGATGTCTAAAACTGCTTTTTGCAAAACTCTTTTTTCACTGGAAATTTTTAAAAATTTACTATTGGTTTAAAGAGGTAATACAGATGTTGTCTGTATTTTTTATGACTTAAGTAAGAGGGAAAATACGCATAATGCAATGGGGAAACTTACTAAATAAAATTATCATTTTACTAAAGTTTACCATATTATAATTTTAAAGTAAGTAGCTATTTAATTTTAAGATGATCTACTTTTATATTATATTTAATTGTTTGCTTAGTTTTATGTTAACTCATTAGTTTAATAATACACTTAAGTCTTATAAATGCTTATTATTTTAATTCGTTTTTCCTCTGTTTCATCCTGAGATGAAATTAAGTCGTTTACCGAGGAGACAGATCCAAGGATCTTCCCGGTCTAAATTTCAGATAAAACATAATGTCGCATTTATGCACAACAGTTTTAGAATTCATCATTTTGTTTTAGCTTCGGTGAAGGTAGAACCAATAGGACGAAAAAAATCGGTATGTATTGTTATCGTATTCGTGAAAATAGAATCTTAAACAGAGCTTGTTAGATTTTTCGAGCGTTACTGGAAAATATTTAAGGTTTCCGTGGACTTGGATAAAGAAAAAAAATCCTCTTATAATTCTTTTAAAAGACAATCCCTTCTATCATATGTTTTGTCTAATAGATGAAGGGAATTGATACAGTTACACTTAAATTATATCTGTCAATTAGAATATATCGCGTCATAATTTGACATACTCTTTCAAAACCAGTAACCACAATCTTGTCCTCAAATTAGTGGTTTAAAAAAAAAAAAATTAGAATTTATTTTACATTGAAAATATTTATTTACAATATTGTTATTTAGGGAAATGATAATTATTTACGAGACATTAGTCATTGTTGTAAGGATTCCTATAACATTATGTACTTTTAGCTTACTTATTTAATAAGTTTAATTAGCTTTTCTTCTTAGTATTTTTATTCATACAAAATAAATTAAAAGTAAAAAAACTTTTTTAAAAACAAGCTTTTATTTAAATGCGCTAAAAAGAATAAAATAAACTTTTTCTTTAAAACTTTTTTTACTATCAACTTATAACGTCATTACACAATTTATATGATATAAAAGCTTGTCGCGGATTAAAGTACTCTTATTTACTTAGTTTGAAATTTTTACTAATTAAAATCAATCTGATCAAGTTATTTAATTTACTTGTTTATCTGCAGAGGTTAATCTCGCGACAAGCTTTTATATCATATAAATTGTGTAATGACGTTATAAGTTGATAGTAAAAAAAGTTTTAAAGAAAAAGTTTATTTTATTCTTTTTAGCGCATTTAAATAAAAGCTTGTTTTTAAAAAAGTTTTTTTACTTTTAATTTATTTTTATTTTTAGTTATCGCTGGACAGGTTTCTCAGTCTGTTCATCTCATTCAACGCATCATTGTTGCTCGGTGTTGCCGGTTATTTTCGAACAGTCTAGCTAAATGAATTTCTAAATCGTAATTTTAAGCAATTTTTTTATCTTCTACAGATCTTGGGTAAAATTGTTCTACACGAAAAATAATTATGAGATTATGTTCATAATGATGAAGTATTAATGTTTATTAAATTTTGACTATTTTTTGAAATATAGTAAAAAAAGTTTTATTTTATTTTTTAAATGACTGATTCTAAAAGAACTTAGCATGAGTGTTTAGTACAGAATGTCGATCATTTAAACAAAAAAAAATTCATACGTAACGATTTAGACATATTTCATAAAAACGCATCGATTTTGACTCATTAAAAAAATCGTAAGAAATACAAATACTATTATTTTGTAAAAAAACATTACACTGTATCGGGACGAAATAAATGATCTTTCCGATTCTGTAATTATTTTTTGTCTGAGTTTCATAGGTTAAAGTTAGTTAATTTTTTAAAGAATTTCTACAATACTCCATCTCAATTAAACTTGGCAGCGTTGAGAAAGGTATACAATGTACCAATCTACTTGAAAAATAGCTCTACTTTTTTTGTTTTGAATTTAAATCCAAGGAAATAGATAGAAATTTGTAAAAAAATTGCATACGTTGTAGAAATGTAACTATTTTTTAGACAATGTTAATTAATACAGTCAACAGCGCAACGTTATGAAGTTCCAGTTTGGCTGAAAACCGATTTTCTACGCCAACTTTTGTCATTGTTGTAACAATAACATTATTACAACAATGCAGACATATTTGAAGTTGGCGCCCAAAACTTCATAACATTTTTAATTAATTACAATATCGGAATATAAATGGTCAAAACATGCATTGTCATCCTAACTAAACGTGTATACAAAATTTCAGCTCAATGGTTTGAAGATATCAGCTTCAAAATTTGAGTTGCAAGATTCCACCCGAACAAATTGCATACATACATTGTAAGTTAAAAATAAAAGCTTGTAAAAATATTATATAAAAGCATAAAACTTCCTTTTTTTTGGTAAAGGAGTATATGCACAGGAAAAAAAAGCGAGAGGAGGAGGTATAAAAAGTAAGAATCCCTGTAATAGTAGAGTAGCGAAGTCAAATGCACACTTCTAGCATGAGGCATTTCCTAACAAATAAAACATGTGGCTACATCAAATGTGCATGCTATTTCGCGTTGTTACTTTGTCGATATAATTCTAATTTTCAAGCTTCTTTTTACTAATTGACTCTGAAAATAACATTTTAAACATATGTTTATCAAAAGCTTTATAAAAATTTAGATAACTGTTGTGTTTTTTCTTTAAATTGTTTTTTAATCAATAATTAATTATTTCACTTTCCCAAATTTTTTCTAATTCGACACAAAAAACAGCTAATAAATCAATTTATGAAATTCGGAAAGTAAAATATTGATTAAATTGCATTATTGTGATAATAAAAAATTATTACGAGAATTCATTCCTGCTAATTGATTACGAGAAAAATAGCAAGTAAAATTAAAATATTCGTTTTTGCGTCGTGATCAACAATTCAGCATAAAAAAATATATATTTACAAAGATCGTACCTTCAAAATTAAAATACTATCACAGGAAGGCCACTTAAGCAATGGCACTTTTATTTGTGTATCTATATTGGGATATACCACACATGCGTAGTGAAATAATCAAAAAGTATTGACAACTTACTGTTTCCTACTGCATTCGTAAAATAAGAAATTATTAAAAATCCTATGAGGCAAAAGTTAATACGGTCAAGGTATTTTAATATAATTTACGTAGTACTCTGAAGTAACACGAAGGCTATCGGCGATGAACGTCGTAATTTTGAAGAATGTTCTTGTTATGAAACTGTCAGCTGAGTAGCACCCCTTTCTAAACTTCTACATCACACCAACGGGATGACTTTTGAGCCTCAACAAACTTAACACGCATAAGTCCCTCTACACGGCAGATGTTCTGTGGCACAAGGTTTTTAACCCACGACTCAAGAACGCTGGCCACGAATTCGAGACCATGACCATTCGGCTACACGGCAGAGGTATACGGTCAAACCTCAGTTAGAAAAATATTTTAAACTGGAAGATTTATTCTTACGAATGATGTTGCAAAAAAATGACAACCACCTTAAAGTCACCGCGAGCTTCACGAAAGATGGAGGGCCACATAAAGTCCCTTGGGTACCAGTTGGATCATCTTATTGTGAAGGAATGTTATCAAAGACAAAGAGGTTATTTCAACGCATCTCAAATGGGAAATAAATATTCGAATAGGTGCTTATGATTTAGTGTAAGTGATAATTAGTCATGCGTACCATACTATTATTTTGTGAACTAGTAAAAAAATGAATACAAATTTATGGAGTCTTTTGAAAAACTAAAATACATTTAGAAGGCCATACTTGATAATCCAAGATACATTGAAGACATTAAGACCGCATGTTCTTTTTCCGAGACTTTAATGCAACAGGTTGTATTCATGAAATGACTTTATTGCATAAAGCATAAAAATAAATAAATCGGATAAGAGTAAACAGAGTGGTAAAGTCCTTTTTCTTCTTTTCTTTCTAATTCAAAATTGCGACATTGTAGGAAAAAGTACAAAAGTTACAAAACCCTAGAATCTTTTTTCTTTTGATTACATTTAATCCCTTCTATTCATATCTATTCTTAAAAATGTATTTGTTTTTTGATGTCACACAAATGTGATCTTAATTAAAAACATTTAACCTTCAAAAATTTTCACGTTTGAAAGTAACTAACAGACATTAAAAACACCACGTAGCATTTTACATTTTAACGAAGCAAAGAAAAAAAGCTTTCTTTTTTAAGGTGACCTCCAAAGAAAAAACGTTTATTACAAAATCAAATGAATACAATGTTAAAAAATAAAATTCAATTGTAAAAGATTTTAAAAAATTTAAAAATAGAAATTTTGTATTCATTTAGCAGTTAGATATTATTCGAACAAAAGTTAAATAATAGTGAATTAATAAAATAATAAAAAGCAAAAACTAAATAAATTTATTTGTTCTGTTGCGTATTTTCAATAAAATACAATTACAAAATATTCAGAATTATTGCTAAAAAGTTAGTTAAATATTTATATATGCAGAGCTTTAAAAGAATTAATTTGTAACATTTTAATATATATTTTGAAAAATATATACAAGTTTCAATAAAATGAAATTTTTTCAATCAACATCAATCCTTCATCAAATAAAATTGCCAATAAAAATACAAACTGAGCAGAAGTTTTATATAATGTCAGCTACAAAATATGTTCGTGATTGCTTATTTTTATCACAACTTACGCCTATACTCTTCTATATATTTAACTAAAGACACGCGTGCGTTTAAATAACGATTAAAATTCAAATAACCATAGATTATTGAATTAAAAAGTGAATGTTTTATTATTCTAAAAAAGGCGTGGCAATGTGGTTTGTTCGATTCGAAGCGAACGAGTTTGCTTCTAAGACAATTAAATTATTTATTTCCATATTACGAATGCAAATATGAATATATATATTTTTTACCAAGATACAAAAGCGAAACAGTCAATCTGAAGGCGACACATTGCATATATTAAAAACTTTCAAAAGCAATGACATGTTTACGAGGATGGTAATCATAAATTACAAAGCTTGAGGGAGTGGTTCGCAGGCACACGAATAAGGTATCTCCAAAGCCTAAAGACATAGAAGGAAAAGCGAACAAAAAGTCGCTTTTAATAACCCATTTACTAAAAAACGCGTAGGTGAGGAAGAAATATATTAACTTTTTAAAAAAGAGAAGAAATGAACACGAAAAGAAATTGCCAAAGTAATTTATCATTAGAAACAAATCTGGTGTCATGGGAAATAACACATTTTCCCTTCATTTTTGGAATGACTCTCAAAATTTGACCAACATTAATATCGAAACTTATGATGCATGAAAATTAATATTAATAGATAAAGCATCATATAAAGTTTTTAGTTAAAAGCACTGCATTTTGCAATGGATGTACCATTAAAGTATTAAAAAATCATTTATTTTAGTAATGAATACAGCATTGCGATCCTTCATCATCAAAATATTTCAGAAAGTTTTATTTACAAAAAAAAAAAGTTTTTTTAAGTCGCATAGTGACGAACTTGATAATTTTAAACTCCGTTCAAATGAGAAAAACGACAACTGATCTGTGGCTTCCCGTTCTCCTAACTTCCACACCTTGCTAACGTTAATACTTAAAGCCTCGACGGATTCAACATGTATGAGTCCCTCTTCGTGGCTCGTAAGTGATATCAGAACTTGACAGAAGCACCGTCGACTATCATTTCGCGACCACGAGCACTCGACTACGCGGCTCTACAATTCTGGCTGATTTTGTAATATATTCTCAAAACCATTTTTTTTAATGTTGGCATAATCTTAGTTTCTTCTGTTAATTTTGTAATTAATGTCCACAGCACAACTTAGGGTTCTTTAAGAAATGCACTTTGTAACACAGGAATAAATGACGTTTTAAAATTTCATTTGAAGTGTAAAAGATGTACAGAACTTCTACTGATACAGAATAACAAATATTGACGAACACACAATGAGAGTTTTTTGTGTCGATTTTCGAATTAAGGATACCATTTGAATTAGAATATCTTACCTCTGTCATGTACATTCTTTCTCTTAATGGAACGCTTGAAAGAAATATCGATCTTGAAATGTTTGTGCATATTCGATGCTTGATTTTTAATTTATTTTAGTGTTAATCGTAATCCAATAATGCCTTTAACCCCTGTCAAATGATGAATTACGATGGATTCGAACAATTAAATAGATATATCAGAGGAACGGGGGTATTATTCATTAGAATATGTCATTAAAAAGGAGAAAGTTTAATATTTTATAGTAATAAAATAAAAAAAATGATTTGAAAATTTCATTTATAGGATCTCCACAACAGGTACAAAAGTTTTTAAAACATAATACACAATATTCTAGTATGAAAGTCAAAGTTAAAGTATAGAAAACAAAACACAAATTTATATATATATAGAGAGAGAGAGACGCATTGAAAAAATTATACTCTACACCAAATATATAAAATAAATGTAAAGAGATATTTACTTATGAAAGTAATTAGTTTATCGCAAATATTTATCAAAATAACATCATACTTATAATTTTCAAGAGCATCATTAAAGTATAAAAAATTGATAATTGTTCCTGTCGATTGAGATTACACTGAAGTGAGAAAAAAATTATCCATTCAAAGTAAATTTTGTCAAGAGTTTAAATATCGTCATGAGGAATAAAATGATTCACACAAATCTTTCTTAAGAATAATAAAAAAAAAAATTGTATTTGTTAAATTTTTTATGGACATTCCCCATTCCAAATTAAGGCAATAAAATTTAATTATTCTGAAAAAAATTAAATCACAAATAAACTTTCTACTTTCTTTATAAGTGCTGAAATTCCTTTAGACTGTGACGTAAAAGTTTTACTAAAAAATTATTTAAGGATGTAAATAATAATTACTAGGGAAGCGGTACCCCTGTCCGCCTAATAGCGGACCAACACCCATTGTACAAATTATTACAGCACCACGGAAAAAAATTGTATACAGAGAGAGATAAATCAGCAACGGAACTACATTAGGAGAGATAAAATTCACAAACTGAGAGTCGTGTTCCCTTTTCGGATAAAATCTAACATCAACTTTTCTGTCTATAGAAGTATCTTTGTTCGATATGATAATAGTTAATTCGTTGTAAGACGATTTATTATAAACTCCAGAATGATCTTTAGGGCTTGTATAAAAGCATAGACTGTACTTTTGATCTTGATTTTTATTTTGAATTTATACGAAGTGCTATGTTTTTATGCATATAGATTTTTATTCATAATTGGCTGCAAAATTTGCAGTACATCGTCACGTTTAACTATTTTTGGGCATTGATGCAAAGCCTCACCATCATCAGAAATGTAAATTTGTTAAAATTGTGGTTTTGCTCCATTCTGTTGTAAACTATACTAAAAACTAGACTTTATGCATAAATAAATTTATTACAGCATCATGAAAAACTTTTTTGTATGCATAGAGAGAAAATAATAGTTGAAAAATCAATCCAGTTAACACACAAAATGCAAAGTTACGTACATATAGAAAGCAAAATTCGCACCAGTGTATATTACACAAGATATATGAAAAAAGTATTATATATAAATTCTTCTAAAAAGATTTTAAAAAAACTTTTGAATTATCGATGGAGCTATATGAAAATTAAATAAAATTCTACGTCTCTGTTCGTGAAAAGTTGAAAGAAAGAATTCATAAAAGAACTAATTTTACGAATAATTTTATTTCTGTTCCGTTATATTCGGTTTGTGCATAATTCAATTTAAAGTCGCAACACCTTTGGTCATGTGACCTTCCATTGACTATTGATCCGATAAAAACACCTTTTGCCGATCAGTCTTTGACAAACAACCTTGGATTAACAATTTTTCTTAATGTTTAACATCACGTTTTCACTTTTTCCCCCTCTTTTGTCTGAGACCAGGGAGGAGTTCCGTAAAAGATTATTCGAATCGAGAAAAATTCATTTCGTTTTTCTGAAATGCCATTTCGAGCATTCTTTGAAATGCTCTTGCTTCATTCATTATTTAATGATTAAAAAGAACCAGGTGTTAAGCATTGATCTAACGTTGTAAAAATGTAACACACCCATAGTGTAACTAAATACTGCAACAATTTTAACTAACATCATGCCTGGGAATTAAACTTAAGCTTTTTTTTCTATTAATATATTCATGTTTTTTCTTTATTTATGTTTTAACAGAAATACTTTTCAAAAACCTTTACCCAAAATATATCTTTTTTAACCACCACGAAATTGCGCCGTTATTTAAGATAATGTAAAACATTTCTTCCCAGTATCTTTGGGAGAGAAAACAACAGCCAAAGAACTTTGATAGTTTTATAAAATAAATTAATTTGCATTTTTCTTCAAATATTGATTTAATCTCAAAGAAAAACTTCACATTTCAGCTGCTAAAGAGTTAGACATATTTCATATTTATCTAGAATCACAAAATAATTTTTTTAAAGCAGCGTGCAGTATTCATGCAATCAAAAATCTTGAGTTGCAATCCACTTAAAATAGTTTTGAAAAATCATTTCTGTCACTGATACGTAAATATCTCAAATTTGCCCTTAATCTCATTATCTTTACAAACCTCTCACGTGAAAAAAAATACACTATTGACAGATATTTTTTTATTGATTGGTAAAAATTCATTTGACATCATAGTCTCATGATAACTGAAATCACTTATTTCCAACTAATCAGTTCATATGCTTCAATATTGCCACCTTTTGCTTTTCGCAGAAACTTTCTTTTTAAAATTATATATTTTTTCAACAATAATAATGGACATAGGTGAACAAAATGTGCTTGATTCAAAAGCAAACGCATAGTATACGACAAATTTTTTTAATTTTCAAAAACTTTTTTAAAAATATTAATATTTGAACATCATTACCCAAAAGTTTTTTTATTTTATTTATTTCTAATGGGCTGTTGTGCGGATTGGTGTTTTACCATTGCAGACCTAGTACATTCCCGGAACCTGGTATATCTTTTTATTGCGACACCATATAGGCGAATACCAATCACCGCAGGTAATTTTGATGCCCAGTTTCCTCCCAAGAGGGAGGCACCTGAGTTCTGACGATGTGAACCTGTACTAGGATAAAATTTTGCCGAGAGTAACCAAGCCAGACAGACATTCTAGGGACCTTTTACATGCCGTATAATCATACGACATGGCCGCTGTCGATTTTCTGCGTCATGAAAATCCACCGATTTCGGCCGGGGTCGAACCCGCACCCTTAGGTGCAGAAGGCCAGCAACAAACCAACCACGCCACCCATCCGGCTCATTATCCAAAAGTAAAATTTAAAATTTTATATAAATTTTACAAGTAGAACAACTAGTTTAATGTCAGCTTTTGATTCAATTGAGAACACATGTGACCGTCTTGAATATAGTCCATTGCGTGTAATTGAAATGAAAAAAGTTTCTATTAGATCTTTTTCCCCTTTAAATTCTGTTGAAAATTTTGTTTTCAGTTTGATTTCGGTGTGGTACAAACGAAACACCAATGAATAAACCGTGCGTCACTCAATAAGTATTCAGGGTTTGTGTTACAATAAGCGTTTGTGAAAAATATTGAATTTTGAATAAAATACAAAATGGTATGATATGAGTGTCAGCAAAGAATGAAAGTTATGAATGAAAAGCAGATGATATTCTTTTCCACTGCCTGTCAAAAGCGGACAAAAGAGCATTCAACCTTCGCAATTCTTTTGAAATTTCCAATAGTTGACTGTACTTCGTGGAATAAGTACCATATCAAATTTCGAACGCAATCATAACAAAACTTTGAATCGTGATCCTAAGAATAACACAATAAGAGTAGGTTTCCATTTTGAGCAACTCCGCAATAAAAATATACATATTTAGCAATAATGTATTTGTCATTGCACGATATGTTAAAACAAGAGTTGCTTTGGTTTTCTGTAGTCTGGTTGTCCTTTTTATTACATCTGAGCAATTTTGTATTTTATACTGTTTTTTTAATATTCAAATTATTACGAGTTTCTTTCAAAATGATGTAAAAAAAAATATCTCAACTGGCACATGTCGACGCCCACAAAGTAATTATTTCTCATAATGAAAGAAAAATAATGTGTGTGTGAAATTTTCAACATTAAAAAAAATAACATTTTCTTCGATTTATTATTATGTTTTTACGTTTATATTTCTTGGATTTGACATGAAATAATTATTTCGAATTCTCACTCCGAAAGTCACTTTTTACTCGATACATTTTTCATTAAAAAAGAGTGAAAATTTAAATTTTTATAAATTTTAAGACTGTATTCTTTTTTAAGAAAATATTTTCACAATTGATTTAATTAAAAGGAATTAATGGAATTTTACGCATATTTTAATGAATCACATCTAAATAAAACTGAATGAATATTTAGTCAAAAAATTATCAAATCTATAATCAATATCAGCAGATAAATTATATAAATATTACATACAATATATTATATTTATGTTCAATAATTCTAAATAAAATAAGCTATTACAATTCATACACGAAAATTAAACTTATATTTTATATGAGAATAAAAATTAAAGAGTTTTTTTTCATACTTTATAATTAAATATTATAAAGTATGAGAATTAAACTTTCCAAAAATTGGAAACCAAAAGAAAAAAAAAATTCTAATTCAACAATTATTACGTTTTACTTCAGAAAGATACTAAAGAGGATAAGAAACTTCTGAATGGAGAAAATTAATTAAACTTATTCATGTAATAAAAATGGTAATAAATTTTTAAAATTTGCAAGCAAGCAAGACACTGTCGTTTACAAGAGAATATTTGCAAATGAAATTCAGTCGTCATATTTGCATTCGAAATTCAGTGATTTATTTCGTCAAAAAACCTCGTGTTCCATCATTATATAATGATGCAGTTTTTTTAAAATTCCTTCCAAGTACTTAATTTACGTTTAGAGGTCGACAAATCTCCTTACGTAATGACTTCGTGAATAACACCTCCAATTAATGTCTATTTTCTTTCACAAATCTCCTTATTCAATAATAATGGCATTACTTTTCAAAACTAGTCTTCAACACCATACATTTAAAAACTTGCATCTCTGTTTTATACTTGAATAGAATTAACATTTTTGTGTGTGTTCTCTCTATTTATACTTAATTTATATTAAAGTTTGGCAGAATGAATCAAAAGACATCAAATTACATCAAGTTGAAGCATTATCTCTATGTTATCATATTACTTCTGAAAATATAATTCTTTTTTTCTAAAGACTTTCTTTAAAAATAAATATTTACACATACCATAAAAAATCCCAACAATTCCTTCCTTTCGAAAATATCCCCCTATATTTCTACCGCATTTCAAGTTTCACTGACATTTTTCTCTTTCATTCTCGGAAAATACATGTATTTTCTTTCGCATTTTATTCCCTTTTTCAATTCATGATTACTAATGTTTCATTGCTTCACTAAATTTTTATACTATTATTGAATATGAATACAATGTGCTGATTTTTTACAGTTAACAAATAGCAGTTTATTATCTTCGGACATTAGAATACCAATCCATCACTTTGTGCAACGGTGCTGCTATTGGGCATATGGGCCGCTAGCGACCCTCCATCTCATGTCTGATATATAGACGTGGAGCGATTGTTTTCATTTTCATGCTTACGAGATGGATGTTTCTGATTGGCTGGGTCAATCGTACGGAAAGTTCCGCCGGTCTTAGAGTTTTCAGGTACATGGGAGTCACTTTCTGAGCTATCACTATAGTATAAATATCTTGATTGGATTGATTGATTGATTGCTATGAACGTCATATTTAATAGAAAAGAAGTCTGTTGGTGTGACTAACCTTTTAATTCTGAACCATAGTCAAGCAGTGAGGTCAAAATCTGAGCTGACCTCCTTACTCTCCTAGCTTCCACACCACATAAACATGGGGATATTTAAATTTTGGCAGATTTAACATGAATCATCGCCTCTGCAAGGTGGGTCTTTAGTGAAACCAGAACTCGAACTCAAGACTCAACAGAAACAATACCGCCGACGAATTTGCAATTATTATCTCAACTTGATGCAAATACCTTGCGTCTTCATTTTTACAGAATAAGCTACATTAATGATTTAGATCTTATTTGATGCAGCCGAATTTACTTAAGTATAGGTTCATTTAAAAAAAATCCTTTTAAATTAAAAAATTTCCCCCTACAGCGATGACAAAGACATGAGTATATATAATTTAATAGGAAATAAGCAGGATTATAATAAATAATACAAATGACATTGCAACCGAGTTCCGTTGCGACCAAAATATCATAAATAGAACTTGTAGAATGAGTTGGGTTTATATTTTTTTCCTAGAGATTTTCTAAGCAGTTTATAGTGGGTGCTGTAATAGAACCGCACATGACCGGGAACTCGTGGCCGGCGTTGTAGAATCGTGGATTCAAGTCACGCTGCCACTGAAAATCCATCGTGTAGAGGGCCGATGGGCATTAAATCTGCCGAATCTCAAAATCCTCAAAGGGGAAATAAATTAATTTTTAAGAAATAACCGAGGGGTATCTGAATAAAATTAACTCCTTGTATTAAATGATTTTTTTATACACAATGTTGTTAATTACAGCCATTAATGTCAATTTGTTTGGTTTCAGAAAACCATACATTAAAATAAAAGCTTATAAAATAACTTGTGCAGTGTGGAGAAGATAGGTGCTCGCAGTGTAATTAAGCTTCTTCGTTTGAAAGGTTATAGTGTTCGGAAAATCCACAATGAAATAATAGCCTGCCATATGATATTATCGTGAGGTGAAATGTTCAAACTTGCCACATGTCTCTTACAGATGAATCTAGAAGTGGAAGACCATCATTTATGGATTATTCTGCCACAGAGAAAAAGTGGAGGACTTAATTATATTAGACCAAAGAGCAACCATCAAAACAATCATGAATATGGTAGTATGTGAAAAATTATTCAGAAAAAACTGCACATGTCAAAGGTGTTAACACGCTGGGTTCTAAGGTTACTAACTAATTTTCAGAAGCAAAAATGGCACGACCAGCCAAGGAAGATGTTGAACCCTTTGGAGCTAGAAGAAGAGGCTGTTGGGTTGCCTGGTAACTGTGAATGGATCTAGGATCTATCAATATGATCTCCAAAGCAAAGTGTTGAAGTATAGAGTGCGCGATTTTCATCTTTTTCCAAAAAGGCCAAAGTGCAGAAGTCTGTAGGGAAGGCCATGCTTTCTGTTTCTTGAGACTGTAGTGGAGTCATCTTCACAGGTCACCTGAAAAAAGGCTACATCATCTCTAATGCCTATTACTGCACACTGCTGAACAAAATACGTATTGTGCTCTGATCAAGAAATCGACATTGCTCTTGATCATTGCCAACGCACAATACATCTGTTCACTCATCTCGAAGTACGGTCGATGAAGTAAGGAGTTGTGGCTTTGAAATTTGTCACATTTGCCCTATATTCCTAATTGTTTTTAATCTAAGAACTCAAAAACCATTGCGGAGTCAGGTATTTTACAACATAAATGGTTATTCACAAGATGTAGAGCTATAGTTTTCAATATAATTAAAGAAACGCTGGGAGAGAAATAGGTAATAGGTAAGTATGGTAACTAACACTGTTTAGTAACTATGTAGAGAAGTTTTAAGAACATAATAAATAGAAATTAAATTTCTATTTGGATTATTTTAAGTAATAATTGAAACCTTTACAATACATTTTTGTACATACAATAACTAGCTGTTACCCGCCGACTTCGCTGGGTATTTCATGATGTTTTATAAATTTGTGTTGTTATATATATGTATAAAATTTTGATATTTAAGTCCTAGCATTAAGAATTCGATTGTATTAAAAAATATGCGCCCTTACGTTCCTCAACGCCACTTGGTGGTCGATTTTCATGAAACGCATTTTGTGGCGTATCTCTATTCTATGAGAGGAATCTGCTTACCAAATTTCAACACTGTGCGTCTAATAGTTTAAAAATCGGAATAATTATTTATATCTCCCCTTAACCCCCTGCAACACCCTTTGGGGGTCATTTTTCCCAAAACCCATTTTGTAGTGGATATTTACTCCATGAAAGAAACATGTCTACCAATTTTCAAGCAGGTTGGTCAAGTAGTTTAAAAACGAAAATATTTATCTATTACGCCCTTAACCCCCCTCCCCCGCAACGCCACTTGGGGGTTACTTTCCCCAAAACCATCTTGTATCTGATCTCTACTCTATGAAAGGAATCTGCTTACCCAATTTCAAGATTGTACGTTGAGTAGTTTAAAAATGGAAACAATTACTTATAACGTCCCTTGCGTTTCCAATTTCGCAAAATCTGTTCTTAGCGGATCTCTACTCCATGAAAGGAACATGCCTACCAAATTTCAAATCTGTAGGTTGAATAGTTCCGGAGATATCGTGATTAGTCAGTCAGTCAGTGAGTGAGTCGCTTTTCTCCTTTATATATATAGATAATTATTTATATCTCCCCTTAACCCCCCCCCGCAACACCCCTTGGGGGTCAATTTTCCCAAAACCCATTTTGTAACGGATATTTACTCCATGAAAGAAACATGCCTACCAATTTTCAAGCAGGTAGGTCAAGTAGTTTAAAAAGGAAAATATTTATCTATCACGCCCCTTAATCCCCCGCAACGCCACTTGGGGGCTATTTTCCCAAAACCCATCTTGTAGCTGATATCTACTCTATGAAAGGAATATATTTATCAAATATAAAGACTTTGCGTCTCATAGCTTAAAAATGGAAATAATTATCTATAACGGCCCCTAAGCCCCCGCAACGCCACTTGGGGGTCAATTTTTACCGAACTCATTTTGTAGGGGATCTCTACTCTATGAAAGGGATCTGTTTACCTAATTTCAAGATTGTACGTCGAGTAGTTTAAAAATGGAAACAATTACTTATAACGCCCCTTAACCCCCCGTAACGCCCCTTACGATTCGAATTTCCCAAAAAATCCGTTCTTAGCTGATCTCTACTTCATAAAAGGAACATGCCTACCAAATTTCAAATCTGTAGGTTGAATAGTTCCGGAGATATCGTGATTAGTCAATCAGTCAGTCAGTGAGTGAGTCTCTTTTCTCCTTTATATATATAGATAACCATTTTTAACAGATCAAGTGTTTTCTACAATTGATTACGGTTATAATTAGCAGTTTAGTTTCGGGAATTTACAAAAATAATAAAGTTTTGCTATAAGAATACTGAATATATTCACGGATTTTATTTAAACAACATTTCAATTTAAAGTTGTTTGCACAACGATTATGCAATTGAAATAATGTTAAGAAAACATTTAGATTTCTTTTAATTATCAAAAAAAAAAAAAAATTCACATTGTCACATTCAGTTTGTTTTACAGATATTAGAATACAATTCTCTAACTTCAAAAGCAATCACATATGGATGGCATCTTACGTGTGTGAGTGTAATGACACGTGCGCTTAAGCAAGTGGATTAATCCCTTTATAAAAAAAATCAATTTCAAAAGCCTTCAATCACAAAATTAGAAGCTACAATTCCTACGATTCGCTAAGGCATAATGATAGAGCATAATTGCATTCATAATTATCTTAAGACCCATCTGATTAAGAGATCGAAACATTTTATGACCATCATCATTAGACGACAACCTTGAATTATGTTAATCTAAGTGATTAATATTCAGAGTCCAGAAGGATTCTGAAACTGAGGCCGTCGACTTATACAAAGATCCATGTAATTTATTGGGATATTTCCAGGTTCATTTAAGGCTATAAAATTCTTTTTAAACATAATTTGCTTTTTAAAATGAATAGCTTCTATATGCCCTTAAATTATAAAAACACTTTTGCATATGCCATTGAAACTAACGATTTTGAACTGTGAACTTCTCTTTCTTTTTTCCTACTTAAATCGTTTCTAAGTCCCATAAAAGAAAGTTTATTGGTAGTTACAATATATGCTAGTAAATAACGAATTTTGCATTACCATGATAACGGAAGCTTTACTCCTTAAACATAACAAATTGAATTGTCTATAGCAGTGGTCACCAACCCCCAGGCCGTGAACCGGTACCGGTCCGTGGATCAAATGGTACCGTGCCGCTCAAGGAACATTAAATTATTTCCGTTGTATGTGCTGTGGAGGATTTATGTCGAGTTTGTCTGATATTATACGGAAATCCTTTTATATTTTATGTTCAATTTTCGGTGTAATTGTATTTTATTCTGGCATATTTAAATACAATTAAATTAAAATTATTAAATCATAATAATTTAAAATGTAAGTAATCAACGTTCCCTCCCACTGTCAGTGGGCTACGGTAAAATGATCAAACGTTAACCGATCCAAGGCGATAAAAAAAGTTGGAGAGAACTAGTATACAGCAGTGGTTTTTAAACTTGGTCGACTAAAGGAGTCCTCAAAAATAAATGGTGTTTTCTGGGAATCCCAATCACTAGCAGAACCCTTGTCAATGTTCCATGAAACCCTAGTTGAAAATCTCTGGACTACAGTTTACACACCCTCTCTTGCAACGCTAAGTATTACTTATATTTAATTCTCATTCACTTTTTTCTGTTGTTTCCATATTCGAAATTCGTAAAATCGGTACATACATGTTTGAGTAGAGCTTAGTAAATTTTATATCAATTTTTAAAGTAAGTGCTAACTTTAAATTCTGAATTAATGGTTTGTTTCATAATATTCACAAAGACTAAAATATAAAATACTGTGTGTAGTAAGAAAAAGATTGTTAGTTTTTTATAGAAGATAAAAAAAAAGCCTGTGTGTATGTGTGTGGCTTAGTGGAGAAACCATACGTTTTATTATTACTGCTATTAGAGCCCCATGGGGTTTTCACTCATAATTAGGATTTGCAATATTTCTTCAGATCTCCAGGACAGACAGGACAGGATTGAGAAATTTTTTTAATGTACTATATTAATCACAAAATTATTCCTAGTGGTACCTGAATAATCTACAGCCAGTTTTTTTCTCTGGATCCTATCTGCTAACCTCTGAAAAACTTTGACTGGAACAATAAATCTCTCTACACGTCTAAAATTTCTATTATTTATTGCATTTCTAACCCATTGCTCTTTATTCTTAATCCCAAGTTTTGTAAGGCGAATCTTCAATACAGAGACAGTAAAAATGTAGAATATTAAATCTTTAACTGCCGCGTTATATAAGGAGTTGATTTAAATAATTTTTAATGTGGATGAGTAGTGCGGGAATATCTTCGAGATTTTTGAAAATAAATTTGCTTATTAATCTGTATATAAATTTATCACAGACCTTTCCTAAAGGTATAAAGATAAATGTATTTTCAGGTTGCTAAAATAATATATATTATATAAAAGTATCTGATTTTTTTTTAATATGAAAAAGTTTGTATAATTTTTCCTATTCTGTTTTTTAATTGAGACAAATAAAATAATTCCTGTCCTCCACAAGTATTACACGAGACTTACAAAAGTAAGTAAAACAAACAAAATAAGCCAAATAAAATAAATGATAAATACAAAACAAAAGTAATAGAACAAATGATATTACAAAATAACAATTAAGTTACAAAGACAAACACACACAAATAAATTATTCTATTCTATTTCATTCTACCTATTCTACCGATTTATTTTTCTGTTTGTTTTGTATTATCTCTTTTTGTATATTCGTCAACTACACTTTCCCTATCAAATTGCAAAATATTATTATACACAATGAAGTACTAAAAATATTTATGCTTTTAGGAATAAATTGTATTCTATAAGACTTCTATTAAGGTTCTAATTAATATCTTCCAGAGAAAAATTGTTTGCTTAAAGCAAATATAATGCTGTCAAAATATTCAAATTTGATTTTGTTTCACCATTTAAGAGTTTAATTTGTTAACAAATACAATTGAGTTTAAAAATAATATTTAAACCTCAGGAATAGTTTGGGAAAAAATAACTTGAAATTTTGTTTCAAAACTAATTTTAAAATATAAATTCAGAAATTTAATGATAAAAATTCAAGCATAATTATTTATATAACAATTCAAATACATTTTTCTTATCAATAAAAAACATACAATCATTTCTTGCTCCATTAGTTCTTCACTCACACATAAATAACTTCTTTTATTGATAAATTCCATTTTTTTTTCTTGAAATTTAATTACAAGTGGCAATAACTAATCTCAAATCAGCACAAACATAGTGATTATTATTCTTCGGAGCTGTAAAACAATTAAGAGTACAAACAAAATTTACATTAAAACAATACCATATTTTTTGTTGCTATTTTGTTCTCATCCTTCTATTATCATACGTGAACACAATCAATCACAATCACCCTCCCTATAAGATGAAAAGATCAAAAGAGAGAACATGGACCAGATCCTTTTATTGATGGATCACATTTACCGCGCATCAGATGAAAGCATTTTCAGTTAGTTCTGCTAGAGGCGTTAATTGGGGTTCAGAATTTTTTTCCTTTAAAAAAAAGAATCTTTTATTAAGGCAAGACACGAGATCTGCATGTACATTTTTTCTACAGAAAGCATCTCATTCAAGGGGGGTCGAAGGCTATGCACGAAGTCATTGTTTCCTCCTAAGCTGCAGTCGCTTCCAACATTTAGGCCAAGGACGTATCTCGGGTGCTGTAGCAAGGACGGTAGAACCGATCGTCTGCCATTCATGCGAAACGTTGCCTCGTGCGAAGAATCTAGATGCAGCTGAAGTGTTCTTTTTGTTATTCGATTGGAATAAATCTATTTAATTTTGTGTGAAACATTAAACGTATCATGTTGCGCTAAAAAATACGTTTGATAAAGAAACATAAATCTGAATTTTCAGTCCACACACATGAATCTGAATTCCCATACAGAGATCACATGTTTTACGTAATTGAAAACAAAATGAAAAAAAAAAACGTTTTATTCCTTACAAAAATTTAGGCGCTAAAATTAGCATTTTAGCTGAAAAATGTGCAAAAAGGGACTCATTCCAAACCTAAAAATGGGTAAGGCACATAATATGAAAGGGAAACAAATCATTTGAGAAAAATCGCAATGCTCGAATCACAGCTTTTAGGACCTGATAGTATTCTACTTCCTTCTTCAGTGGCCTTCTCAAGAAGCCTTTTACAGGCCAGCCTTCTTCCTGAGAGTGTTCTCCAATTTTTAGTTCTCAAAACTAGGAGGTCTTTTTTCCAGGTAATCAATTTATCTTAGATTTGGCTTGTCTTTTTTTCCGTGTGCAAATTGATTGGGCATAGAAGACTTTTTTAGTGGTGCGGTCTTCGTCCATTCTGACCACGTGGGACTTATCGTGTTCTCATTTGTTCGAGACATGGACCAAGTTTCACATGCATAAGTTAATACTGATCTCAAAAGTGATACTATTCTAATTATATTAATTTTGAGTATACTTATATGTCTGATCCAATAAAATAATTGCTATAGTTCTTTCATTTAAAAATAAATCTCTTTTACCCGAAATAGTGGTTTCGGCGGATATTTTAATTTATTTTCTAGCTATCCTGAACATTGTTGTGTTCAGGATAGCGAGCAAAAAATTGATCTGCAAAAATTTCTTTAATAAAACTTGAAAACAGAAACACAGGAAAACCTTTTCAATTCATAAAAATTTAAAAAATTTAAGTTTCTACAATCAATGTCTAACACACAGAAAATATAAATGAATTGTAGGCTTTAGATTCAAATTCATGAATGAACACTGACATTGAATTTTTGATGATTCAATTCTTCGAGAAGAGTCATTATATTTATTATACTGCAAGAAGTAACATTGCTTATCTTATATATTAAAATAATGTTTCTTGACAAAGTTACAACATGCCGTGAATTTGAATAAGTACTATAAATGTAGATATGTACATTAGTACTTATTCAAAAAATATTTAAATTAGGTTTTTTTCCGTATATTTCTACAATTTGAATATACCGGATGTCCGAAAAGTACATATTCAAATAGTACTTAAAAAAATAAATGAAGATATTCATCTACGGTTTTTTCGTTTTATACAGAAAACATTAAAGTTTTTTTACAATGCTTTATTGCACGATTTCTATGTGTGCACCATTGGTTGCATGCAACACACCGAGGCTATACGGCATTTCTAGCCACGTTCTCTGAAGCAATGCAAGTTCAGCATTGAATGGCCAATGTAATATGACTTTTAATGTAAGCATTGTCACTATTTGAAGGTTGAAAAACAATGTTTTTCACGTATCCGTACAAAAAAAAAGGAAAAAGTGTTATATTTAGAGATCTGGGTGGCCACGTTATTGGAATTCCTCCATCTATTCATCGTCCGAGAAATTTTGACTCACTTTTAAACTCCAGTGTGGTGGTGCCCCATTTACGGTGTGCATGTAATATAGATTTAAATTCGATAAACCATGCTACAAATTGCACTTTGTACGAGAGTTTTAGTTGGCTTTACTTTGTAAAGCCATTTTGAAATGAGAATTGTAAGAAACAGGAACGTTGAGGCATCCAGTTTGCATTTCATTTTTCAGAAACTATAATCTTTTCTCTACGGAACACAAAAAAACCGTAAGTGAAAATCTTTGCTTATTTTTCTTTAACTTTTTAAGTCTAGCCATATTTTTCGGGTACTCTATACAGGGTGTGCCGAAATTTAACGATAGTCGGGCACGAGGTGAAAGATGAGATCAAATCTGCTCTGGGAAAAATATAGCAAAATTACCCTGAACTTAATTAACTGAGGACGAGCACATTCTCGAAAATGTGGAAATTGACACCCTACATCTCATCATTAATTTATGTGACCACAAATTTCACAATTTTAAGATGATGTTTTCCCTAACGCCATCTTACATAGCCGCACTATTAAACGCAGACAAAAGACGGGTAAAAAATTTGATACTTTAGTTGAAATTAATGTAATTTGTGTGAGTCAGGGTTTGAGAAAAAGAGGTCTCTCAATTTTGACTCTCCATAAAAAGAACACTATTACACATAACCCCAGCCAAGTTTTTCAAAAGTTGGTCCATTTTGTTTTAAAATGGTACAACACTTATTAATTTTTGTGCATATAATCATAGAGAACTTTTTGTCACCTCCATTGATAAGTTTTTATTTGATGAACATCTTCATTTTAAAAACACCTCCGTTGATAAGTTGCTCTGTCCTTCGGGCCACTTTAATTTGCCCCACCCTGTGTAATTACTATGATGTTTAACGTCATACTAGTACAACGAAGATGCTATCGATAATGAACATCGTAATTTTCGACTATGTTCAAATAAATGACGAGGACAATACCTAAATCGGTACATCATTATCCTTACTTACACGCCACACGATACAATCTGTTTCACAACATGAAATTACAGAGTTCATTTATTTTGAAAGGCCGGCTGGGTGGCGTGGTTGGTTTGTCGATGGCCTTCTACACATAAGGTTGCGGTTTCGATCCCGGCCCAAGTTGGTGGATTTTCTTGATGTAGAAAACCGGCAGTGGCCATGTCGTATGATTACAGGGCATGTAGAAGATCCCTAGAGTGTCTGTGTTTGGCTCGGATGCTCTTGGGCAAAATTAAATCCTGGTACAGATTTGCATCGTCACAGCTTAGGTGTCTCCCTCTGAGAAGGAAGCTGGGCGTAAAAATTACTTGCAGTGATTGGTATCCACCATATGGTGCCCCGCAGTAAAAAGATACCAGCTTCCGGGGAATGTTCTAAGTCTGAAATGGTGAAACACCAATCCACAACCCATTAGAAATAAAAAAAAATTATTTTGATAGTAGAAGTTTTGGAACCAAATAACTGACAGTGCATAATCAAAACTTTTTATAGTTATTTTGCAAGGGATTCTCAAGAAACTCTATCGGCGGGCTTTTGAAATAATAAAATCTTAGAAATAATCTATAACTGTTATATAATAAAAAAACCACTGAGAAATGAAAAAAAATTCTTACATACGCGTTTTTCGTTTATATATATAATTATAATTGTAAAATAAAGTTAAAGTAAAATAATTAAATACAGAATATATATTTAAATAAAATTACATGCAATTACATTAAACTTTGCATGAATTATATTTGTTAACAAAGTTAATCATGAAAAAAAATCAGTCTTTTTTAAAAATAAACTAATTAATGATTACATCTTTGGCCGCCGAGTTTCTAACTGCTTACGGATTGATACCGCTAATTGGAATCTTCTGATTCATAACGACCTTATGAATATTTAAGTCTTAAGCGGTCTTTATCGAACTGGAAAAACTGATTTATAAGTGTTTTTTTTAAACTTTCAGTGCACTCGATCATTTAACAAGAAACTCCAATGACTTAGAAGGGAATAATTATGCTAACACAAAGCGCAACAAACATTTTTCAATTAATTTGTAAGTGATTTAAAGTAAACATGCATCAATATTTGTGAATAATGTAATAAATAATTCATATTTCATCTATTAATTATTCATTTCTTATACGTAAGACCGTATATAATTTTTTTCTTTAGAGAAAATTGAATTCAGGATACAATTTACACATTTGTATATTATTTGATGCTTATTTCCTTAAAAGTCAATCTAGAAACCTAAAAAATATTGAAGCCCTGAGCTATATATATACCATCGCTGGATGTTAAATAAAATTGTAACGGGTTCTATTCGGGCTTTCTACTAATCCTCTTGGGTAAAATACTCTTTTTGATTGTGATTTCAGTTGAAAACAGCTTTCCGTAAAGAGGACTTGGTTTTATGTAATAAGAGCTTCTATTTAAGAGCTAGTCGAGGAGTAGGCGGGAAGATGGTTGAAAATTGAGAATAAGATGAAAGCATAGCGTTAGCGACCGGTGGTCGTATTTAGTATTGTTAATTCAAGAAGAAGGATTATAAACAAGTGTTGAAGCAAGAGTGCTCAGGATAATAGATAAGTGCTCTTATTTCTATTATAATTAAATTAATAAGTTTTAATGCTTAATAAGTTACTTAAGTGCCTTTTCAGTTAAGTTGATAAAGTCTATTAAGTGAAAAAGGCGATATAAAATTGTTCAAATTGAGAAATGGCTGATCTTTACTCGAACCCTCTCGCACTCGCGATCGAAGTATCGCGACAAAATGAAGAGTAAGCAGTTATTTTAATTTAATTTTATTTTTAATTTATTTGATCATTTTAAGCAGATAATAACATTAATTTTATTAAATAAATACAATTAATTATAACATATTCACAATTATGTAAATATTTCACACATAAAAATGTCTTCAATACAAATTTTGATACAATAAGCTTGAAAGGAAAAGAAATATTTTAAGGAAAGTCTGTTTGATGTTAAATATTTTTTCAACAAATTTTTAGTACAATTTTTTTGTTTGGGAAATCCTTTTTATAAGTTTTGACTTAATACATTTGAAGAAATTTATTATATAAATGCAAAAAATGTACACACACACATATATACATAAAGGAAATGAACATTGAAATTAGGAAATATCCCCATACAGGGAGAGAGAGTTTTGAAAAAATATAACCAAGAACTTGCAACCAATTATGATAAGAAAATGAACCAAAAAGCAAAACTGTAATGTTTTCGAAAGCTGTCATTGACTTAGGATAAAGAAGTAGAGTTAAGCTTGCTTTACAGAATCACAACTAGGGATTTCAATACCGCTATATGCATCTATCTGATATTCGCATCTGTAAAAGCAAGGTTGTATTTCTGAAGAAAGTGCGTAATATTTAGATATTTTTTAAATTGGTGAGTTTATTATTCAAATTGTATTTCATATCATACTTTAGGGTTCAAAATATTTTTCAGATTCATTATATACATATTCATAAATAATAACCCATAATAATGATAAGAATAGCTTTAAAGAACATAAGTAATCAGTTCGTTATTTATATGATGAAAAAGACATGGTGGCACAGTGTAAAAAATGTTCAAGAGTTATTAAAGTGAATGGAGGGAGTACAAGCGGACTCCATGCTTATTTAAAAACGAAACATGATACAAATTTTTTGAAGAGGAAAGAATGTGATTGCGATGAAGATACAAATTTAAGTACAGTTTCTAAGTCCAAGCCATCAGGGATTTTAGATAATTTGGGGGGGGGAGGATAATTTGGATGAAATTATAAATAAAGAGAGAGAGAGAGCATTATAGATGGTTTACCATTTCGAGTGTTTTACACTTCTACTGAATTAAGAAAATCACTTTTTGTGATTCTTTATATACTATTATAATTTATAAGTTACAAATTATTTTTTGTGGTATTTACACTCTCTAATAAAACTGGTAAATAAAACAACAACTGGTAAAGAAACACCTGAGTGTTTTCTTTCTTTTATAAAAATTTCTACCACCGGTATTAGAATCTAAAAAATACCGAATACCGGTATTGAATTTTTGGTTCGATATTGCGATCCATTATCACAACATTTTCCCCTTGGAGCAGAAAATTAATACATAAAAGTATAAAAATAAATAAATAATGAAGAACGAAACCAGAATTGAATGTAAGTTAAGCCCAAAAATGTTACGTGTATTTGAACATAATGTGATAATAGTAAGATACTATCATAAATGCAGCAAATATGCACACAATTCCGAATAGTAAAATTAAAAATGGGACCAGCAACAAGTGAACGAAAATGTTTACTAATAAAGGACAAAAGATATCATTACCGTTTCATTTAAAATGCATTAAAAATACTGCTCAAACAACAAAACTCAAAAGTTATTGAACCCTTACGAAGAATTATGCCACTGCTTAAGTAGAATTGATGTATTTATATTTATAAGCAATTCATTGACCTTCTTACATAAATAGTTAATTTTTAAAAATTCGCTTACGTTCAAAAACGGAAGCTTCATACATTAAAAAGACATTGAGTATTACTCAAGCTCATGATGTTTATAAACAAAGTTCTTCAACTTCTTATAAGAGTACTGAGAAACAAAATTTTAAAAAAATCCTTTTATATTCACGCTAATGAATTTTGTATCTTACATAGAACGCCTATTACACGTAGCAATCTGAGACAAAAGTGATTTTCATCTGTGAAACAAAAAAAAAAAAAAAAAAAAAATAGCAAGACAGACTTTTTAAAAATAAATTAAAAACCAAAATTAACTAAGAAAAAAAATGATGGTGTAAAATATATAGAGCTTACTTGGAACTAATTTGTTATACGAATGCTACGCTCCAAGCGCGCGCTGTTTGGCGCGATTCCTTAATCACGCCAAGCAGCGCTTGTTGTCGAGTGATATGGAATCCAAAATGGCGTCCTAGTGGTAATAAATCATCAGGAAAATAATTTTAAAGAACTGTTTTGAAATTTATTAAAATATATTGCAAATAAAGAAAGGAATGGATTGAAAACAACCAATATCAATCAATAACAATATATAATAATCATATAATATAATTTAATAGTAATAATTATATATAACATTCATGTAATATAGTATAGTAAAAATTATTAATAAATTAAACAATTGCATAATATATATTAAAATTAATAATGAATATCAGTTAATAATTACTGATAACTTGCAACATTCCAAAAACTGCAAGTTTCTTTCATGAATTTCCTCGAATACAAGGAACGTTTAAAATTGCCTTAGTTAAAAGTAAAATAAAGTGGAAATGCGCTACATGCAGCAAAAATTAAAAACACAGTCCTCATATTTAAAAAAATATCCTGGAGCTCACCAATGATATTAGAAATATCCACGTTCGGAAATAGCACAAAATACAACAGAAGACTGAAGTACAGAGATTGAGGAACGATTGCAATGAAAATGGTTACAATTTTAAAAAAATCAAATGAAAATCATCTGAAATTAATATGGTTACCGCTGAAAAAAAACAATAATAATTAATTATAATATACATTATTCCCCTGGCAACCACATGATCACACGATAAAAATATTAAGGTAAAAATACTGTAATGTTATCGCTCATCCTGGCGAATATAATAAAACATCTTGGTGCAAAGCACTCGTATTAGCACCAAAAATTCTTATAAAATACAAAACGCACAAAATTAAATTTCTTAAGAAAAATGCTGGGATTTTTAGAAAAATTTTAATGTTCTAAAGTTTAAGGGAAATTTTTTGGTTCCATCATTGAAATCTTAAATCAGCCATTCATTGTGCCCCCCCCCCCCCACCCGAAAAAAAACAGAATTCATTTTTTATCTTTCATTTTAATTTCTCATCCTAATAATTTTCATTATCATTGACAGCAATTTCTATACTTCAAAAAATTTTGTGAAAGAAATTCATAAGAAAATTAAAAAGTAAACATTTATCGACAAACAGGTTATTTTCAAAAGTAATTCTTTAATTTCAAATAATGGCAATTCGTCGAACTTAAGATTCACTGTTTATAAATAAGCCGTAGCATAGCTTCAAAATGTAATGTTAGTCAATCTCTATCAATTAGTACTAAAAAATACACACCAATACTGATGAAAGAGTAAAAAGAAAAAAAAATGGGGTTAAAAGGATTAAAAATGAAATCAAAGGTGAGTTAAAAGCAAAAGTTTAAGATGAATGGAGAATTTAAGTAATTTTTTTTATTTAAACGAACAAAATTTGAATAAACAAAAAGACTAATTTTATGCTTCATGGATCGAGATTATGAAAGAATAAAATTTTTTAAAGAAGATTTACTTTAAATAGAAATCAAAACAGTTTTGACCTCTTGTGTGTATCGTTATAACAAGACAACAAAATTAGTTTTTAAAACTGAGTGATCTTAATGATGACTGATGTCTTTTACTTCCAAATTTTAAGGATATGAGCAGTTATGTTGAAAACAATATGCAAATTGGAAACATAATAGGCTAATTTGGAACACGAGTCGATTTGTTTTTAGGAATATGTGCATATAAACTCGTTTTGAAAATTACATTAGCATGAATTTAATGCCTTGTGATTACAGAATTAGGAATTTTCTTACTTCAGAAATCATAATATAGATCGCTGGAGTGAATAATATACTGTCTGTTTCATTTTTAACCAACAATACATGTTAATCTAAAATAATAAAAACATGAATGTTTATACTAAAATAAAACAAGGCAATATGACCATAATTTCTATATTTTAACCATTAAAATAAACAATATTTAATTATTTATTGTAACTATTATTTGTTTCATTTAAAACAGAGTAGACCCTTGATTATTTGGGAGAGAATCGACTGAAAAAAGAAAGTTCATCAACAAAAACGAACATTTTTTTAAAAGCCGCCATTTTTAATTTTCTCTATCGGTAATGATTTGTTTGCATTTTGAAGAATTTTACGAGAAACTCAGAACATTTTTCACAATTGAAAAAAAAAGACTTACCTGTGATATTACAGCAATTTCTTGTTTTATTTTTCAATCTGATTGTGCTAATCAGAAATTTTATAAATATTATAATGTGCATCTTCCCATTCCTAAAATGGAGGCTTTGCTTTTCACTCAGCTTGCCACAAATCATTTAAAAGCAATGGATATATAATTGTGAACCATAGCATTAAAAGTTTTTATGTATTCTATTGACGCCTTTTATTGTTATAATCATTCAAATTATTAAAAAAGATCTTCAGACGAATGATAATATCTCTAAAATATGCAAAAATTAAATACATATAATGATCTACCAGCGTCGATTACCATTACAGATTCTTTTAATATTTAGAATCATTAAAAAAGATGCCAAATTAAGCAACATAACTTTAACGACAGACGATTATATAACAGCAAATAAATTAAGTAATTAGATAAAAACTGAATTACATAACTTATTGAATTAAAGCAGACGATAATAATATGGACGAGAATTTTCAACAAAACAATATCTAAACTGCTGCAAAATTCAAATAGTCCATTAAAAATTGGTTCAAAATAAAAAGAAAATAAACTTAAATTAAAACACTAAATATTCTGACGTACGAAAGAATAATGCATACGTTAGTGTTATTATATATTTATCTACAAATTTTGATTTAACTACAAGAATTGAATTTTAAGACAACTGATTCCATGACTATTCAAGGATTGTGTACAAATGCTCAATAAAAAAATTATGAGTTTTTTACACCATTAAAAGACTAGTTTATGAGCTTTATGGAGAATATTTCATGATAATGCCAATTAAGAATGTTTCAATTAAAAATACGTACTCGTACAATTATGAATAAAAAATGTGAAAATAAAACATTAAAAGTGAGGCATTTATTACCATGCGACACGAAAGAAAGCGTGAATAACTTCCTCAACAAATTCAACTGATATTCAACATCTACACTGATGTCCATAAATTAAGGATAATTCAGAATCACACAGAAATTGAACTCTAAAATAAAAATTTCACCTGTAGAATTATCACACACATCTTGAAGAAGAATATGCAAATTACAGGAAACCACCAGATGGCGCGGATAGTACGTCACAATGACGAGAGTGTAAGAGAGGGGTATATAAGGAATGGTGGCAAAGAAGTAAAATTGTTCACAAGCGCCTTAAAAGCCTATCAGTGCAATAACCGCATAGTTATGGCACAAAGGAAGCATTTGGATGATTTTTTGCGTGGTAGAATTATCGGACGACTAGAATGTAGACGTACCCAGCTGGAAGTATCCGAGGAACTTGGAATCGCCCAGAGTGTCCTCTCCAGGCTTTGGCAACGATTCCAAGATGATGGCAATGTGAGTAGATGTTACAGCACAGGTCGCCCCCGAGTTACAACGCCGAATGATGACCGGTATTTGGCAGTTACTGCCAAAAGAAACAGACGGAGCACAGCATTAGACCTATCTCGTCAGCTCTCTTCAGCTACCGGTACTACAGTTTCAAGGAAGACCGTGTACAAACGCTTAGGGCACATTGGTATATATGCTCGTAGGCCTGTCAGATGTGTTCCCCTTACCGCAACTCACTGACGCCTGCGATTAACCTGGAGTAGAGAGCATGCATTGTGGACACCGCAACAGTGGTCTTGTGTGTTGTTTTCCGACGGGTCCAGGTTTAGTTTGCAGTCTGATTCTCTCCGGACTTTCATATGGAGAGCGTCAGGTACTCGTTACCACCAAGAGAACACCATTGAACGACACCGTTACAGTGGTGCAGGATGGCTCGTTTGGGGAGGAATTTTCTTGGTTCCAGATCTGACCTGTATGTTCAGAGTGTAACGATGACAGGCCACATCTATCGGGATGTCATTCTGGAACAATATGTACGTTTATTTCGGGGCGCCATGGGTGCTGCATTTCTGTTTATGGATGGCAACGTCCGTCCTCATCGTGCAAACATTGTAGACGAATGCCTTCAATCTGAGGATATCACCCGTATGAATTGGCCAGCATACTCACCGGACTTGAATCCAATAGAGCATGTGTGGGATATGCTTGGCCGACGAATTGCAGCCCGTCAACCCCCTACCACCTGTCTACCGGAACTTTGGAGGGCATTGCTTGATGAGTGGTGTAATATTCCCCAAGATCAGATTGATAATTTGATACTCAGCATGCGTAGGCGTTGTAAGGCCTGTATTGCATCATCCGGGAGACATACTCCGTATTAACCATCATACTAACCATGTTATACTGTTTTTTGTAAATAGGTTCTTTTTGAAATTTTCTCCAGGGAGTAAAAATCGCAATTTTTATTAATTATGTCAAATATATAGCATCTTTTTTGCTCTTTACCTTTTGTTTAATAAATAGACTTTACAAAAAAGTCAATTTTTTTTTTTTTGCTTCTGTCTCTTTCTTTGCCTGAACCTCATAATCCTTAATTTATGGACATGAGTGTAAAAATAATTTTTGTAATGGGTCTACATTATGGATCAAATGTTGTTCTTTGCAATCATTTAATTCGATTGAAGGCTGAATTTGACAACCTGTGAAATGAATTTATTTCATCAGGTCTTAAAATCCGCGGTCTTAACATACGATCTCTAAGCGATTAAATGTGATCTTCTGAGTCACTTGAAATAGGGTTAAAAAAGTTCTTTCAATTTTACAAGTATTTTCCTGTAATGTTTTAAAACAATTTTCCGTTAAATTTGTAACAAGCCTTTCTCTTTTTGTAGACAAATCTCTTTTGAGAGTCTACAAATAAGATTGATTGATTTGCTTGTTTTTTGTTGATTGTTTCGAATTGCATATTTCTTCAAAATGCAAAGTTTTGTACAACACAGTCAAAATACATCTCATGATTTTAAAATATTGTCAAGTAACGAGGTTGTCATTTTGACTGAAGCAGATGCTTTCTAAAAGCATCCCACAAACCTGAAATTTTTTTACTATAAATCTAGTGTACTTGTTAAAATCTAATGAATAATTAATGAAGGTATATGGTTATATGTGTGCATTATCATTATGTTGACTCGAAAAATTTGTGACGGATCTATACGCGTCTATGACAAACCTCTTGCGGACTCGTCTGGGGAATTATTTTTGCCAACCAACTCTCACCGAAGGAAGAAAACGTGATTATGCAAATTAAGTATATTATATAAATTCTGCATTCCGAGTTTTGAGAGTTAGTTGGCGAGTGGAGGATCGAGAATTTATTAAGTGCAATCTAAGTTTAGAAAAGAATCAATTGAAGAAGTCCAAGAGAGGATAGGATCACTCGGAGGTGATCAAATCCAATCAAAGATTACCTTCAAGATCTCAACATTAGGACTTCAGAAGAGTACAGGTATCATGATCCTTGTTTAAATAGAAGTTCAGCTTATTAGTGCGAGGCGTAGTTGATATTAAGCTTGTATAAGTTATCGTGGAATCAGTTGAGGGTCCGTAATATTATCCCCTGGCTAACGAGTCTCACCTTCGCGCTCTGCATACTGATCATTATTCTTAATTATATTATTATTGCGCTTGCTTGATATTTGTGACAATAAAATAATTAGAGTTAATCATGTCGACTGATTATTCAATTCTTCCCACACATCTAGCCGGGTCCGCGAGTAGACAAGGAGGAATAGAGGGAAGCAGGAACCGACAAGTATTACAAACAAATGAAAAAAAAACTTGAGATAGACAATTCAGACCATTCGATGTGTCCATGAAAACAGCAAAAATTTCTACCCAATATTTTTGAGCTGATTACTTGGAATTCATTCTTTTGTGGGAAAAAAATATTTTAATTCAGGAACAATTAAAAAATATTTTTTAAATCTAACAGATCAGAATTCTGACGCAGGGTAATAAACTAGTTCACGTTAACGTATAAATTTACAATCGGTGGACAACGTCAGTTGAATGAACAAACAGAGATAGGAAAGAATGCAAATAAAACCGTTCGAAAACTAAAGTAAACATTCTGCTACATAAGTTTCCGTAAAGATATGGAAAATTGTATTTTTAAACGTCCTGAATTGCTTCAAATTGCTCTAATGCGAATGGGACGAAATTTATTGGTTTTAGTAATTTTGTTTCGGTTACAAGAGAGATTTTTAATTATCTGATAAAACTAAATTATCATTCTTCAACATTATATTGTTTAAAAAGGTATATTTTTTTGCTCGCTTAAATATTTTAATTGTATCAATGAATTTTTGAACAACAACATATCGGCACAATGCATTTTACCCGTTTAATTCAATATATTTTTTTAAAAAGTATCTATTGGCAATTAACGGTTATTGGTTATAAATTTACGTGGAACCTTAGAGAAAGCTCTATTATCCATTCATCAGAATTAGTTTTAAAAAGAACAATTTGTTCAAGTTACATAAAAACAGTCCACTTTGAGTGCGGCGCAGCAACGCTGGTAGAGGGGTGAAAGGGAAACCACTCTCCCAGTTGATTTAGTTTCTGGTTCGCTTTCGAAGGAGAGCGAAGAGAAAATGATGTCACATCTCCATGACAACCAAGCCCATCTTTCAACCGGCTGCCGCATCTCGACGGAACGAGGGCGTAAGAGATGAATTTCTTTAATATAAAGGATTAAAGAGAATATTTTTTTCTCCGCCGTTACTCGTTACCTCTTAAATAACTGAGTGAGGTAATTGAAAGGTTTGGCAATTATGCGATATTAGGTGAGTGTTCATTAATGTCGCAGTGTAAAGTAACACGAAGGATTTTGGCAACGGATCTCGAATTTTGAACCTCGGTCAAGTGAGGAGGACGACACTTGAGCTGTCGAAAGCTGAGCCTGACATCCTCTCCAAACTACCAAGCCAAGCCAACGGAAGGACTTTGAGCTCGACATATATAATGTGCATCAGCCCCTCTACATGGTGGGTTTTCAGTGGCACTAGGCTGAAACACATGAGATGCCAATCACGAGGGTGTGATCATGACCACTAGACTACCACAGATACATGGGATCCAGGTACAATTATACTGTTAATGACCATGTAAACGTATACTTTGGCATGTTGGCACCACAGCTTGGCGAAGATTAGAATGTTAAATTGTAAGCAAATAAGGGCGACGCTTAGGGTTGCCGCAGCCATGTGTTTTGTATCAACTACTCGAATGCTTGTGTAAAAGGCTCTGTTCATTCGAAAAACTTCATGTCGGAAGTCCCATGAATAAAAAGAAATTGATTAAAAAAAACCTTTGGATCTTTTTTATAAAATAATAATCGATACAGTCCATTAAATAATAACCAAACACATACCTTTTAAACTTCACAAGAAATTCCAGAATATTAATTTATTTTATTTAATAAAATTGTTTGTTCAGTTAAAATTTTTTTCAAAAACAAAGTAAATTTAAAATATTAATAATAAATAACAAAATGATTAATGCTGATTTTATGCGATAGAACGCTGTCTCAAATCACACGGAATTTTCGGAAGCACAAATTCGGGAATCATCCTCGGGACCTTAAGTGACCATGGCAGCCTAGTGGCCACGAAATCGTGATCGGCGTGGTAGAGTCACGGGTTCGTGTCCTGATGCCACTGAAAGCCCGTGTAGAAGGACTGATGCACGTTAAATTTGTCGAGGCTCAAATATCCTGTTGGCGTGGTGAGAAAGTTTGGAAAGGGTGGGGGGAGAGCTCAGGTGTCGTCCTCATCACACCTGACCACAGTTCAAAATTAAAGTCCGTCGCCAATAGCCGTCGTGTTCCTTTTGCAGTGCGACGTCAACAAACACTCATTCTGATGTTTTAGAACTGTTTGCGTTAATTAATCTAACATCATATTAAATTCGTTTTGGAAAGAGGACGAATTTCCCCCTCCTCCCCCTCTTTCCCCAAATCCTAGGATAAGTAAAAATTCAAAAAATAAATTTTATTCTAAAACTATAATTTGAAAAAAAAAATGATTAGAGCTAAATTTATTTATTTTTTACATATTAATAGCATGTGCATATCAAAGACATGTTGATTTCATTCCAAATGAAAAGCATTTACTTATGAGCTTTATATATATATATATATACAGTAACGCACACAAAAATTTATCCAGGGGAAGTCCACCATTCTCGTATCATACCTCAATACGACGCCAACCGTATTCTTTTGATTTTATCGATTTTAGGAACAAAAAACAGTAAAAAATAAAGTATTTTATTAATAATTAGCATTAATTATTAAAAAGGGGTTAATTACAAATACTTAACAAAATGTAACGTATTATATATGTAAGATTATCATCAAACGAAATAAACTTCAAAAGCTATGTGGTGGGAAGCCCGCCCCCCCCCACCTGTATGCGGCACTGTATATATATATATATTTCTATCATGCATCCCTGTTTCTTAAAACAAAATTGGGGCAAATTTACATATGGAGCACACCTAATTTGTATATCCCACATTTTTGGAATCAAAGAACGTTCCATTACATACAATTTTATCAAGTTCTTTTAGACGATTTTTATATCTTTCCTAATATTTTCTCGAACATTTTGTTCCATTAGATCCTTTTATTACCATAGAAAGGAATGTAGTTGCGTTTTATAATATAGGTCAGATATTTCGTACAGTGGCTCTACGTTATACTTCTGCAAGTAAAATAAAAAATCAAGTTCATTGAACACCTGTTTACACAACAACAAATCTGTCTATAAATACCGTCTTTTCTAAAATCTGCTCACATTCCATTTTTATTTTGTAAAATAAAAAAAAAACTACTGATAAAAGTTCAATAGATATTGAAGAAAACGACTTAACTGAATATGTGATTTCGTATTAATAAAATCATAAATTTAAAGTACTGTACCTCAAAAATGTAGCTATATATAATGAAAACTTGAATAAATGTAGTTCTCACAAAATAATGCAATTACCGGAAGAGTTTTTACTTTGTAAAGTAAATTTCTTAATAGAGAAAAAATTATTATTTCTATAAATACATTTTGTATTAATGAAAATTATTATATTGAAAATTATTTAACTATCAAAAATATTAAAATGATATATTTAAAACATTAATAATAATAAGAATGCAATAAAAATAAAAAGGTTATGAACAAGCTACTTTGATATAAATATCGGGTCTGTGGCTTAGAGGTAGCATGCCCGCCTTGTAAGCCTAAAGTTACAGTTTCGATTCCGGTCAACGTCGATGGATTTTCTGAAGGCGAAAATCGTAGGCATGCATGTCATATGATTATGTGGCACGTAAAAGATCCCTTTAGTATCAAATTGGCTCTGGTAATCACAGCAATATATAGCATCCGAAGGAAAGCTTGAATTAAAATTAATTGAAGCGTCCACATTATGTAGCGAAGACCGCCATTAGATGGCGCCACCATGAAATGGCTGTCTCTTTTGGGGACTTGCCATGTCTGTAAAGGCTTAGTTGCCAATATGCAGCCTATTAGGGAAAAAACTTGCCCCAGACACATAACAGCAGTACAAATTAATAAGTGTTCCATAAATATACCCCCCCCCCCTTTTACCTCAAAACGGAGCATTTAAAGGAGCATTAGGTATATTAAGCAAGGCAGTAGAACATTAAATGGCGTGGTAATTATTTAATTATAGGTTGGCCCAAGTATTCGCTCATCAGGAAAATTGCTGCGTTGATTAAATACGAGTAGTAACAGTTCTGCACGAGTTAACGAATATTTTGGTTTATTAATAATAGTTTGTTTATTGACAAATATTTTTGGCTCATTATCAATAACAAATTTTAAAAGGCAAGCTAAAATAATTTAACTTCTTTGCTGTTTTGTTGCTTGGTGAGTTAAGATATTTATTGTGACCGCAAGTGGCTAGCGAGTCTGACATGCTTTACATCAGTAATATTCAATGTGGCCCACCCTGCCTTTTTAAGTGGCCCGGTTATGGGCATTGCTCTGAGAAATTAATTTATTTATGAAAATTTGATAGGAATTTTTTTGTTAAAAAATCAAATATATCAATTTTGCTTTTTGCTGTCGATGTCGTATGGATGCGAATTGATAGATATATTTTTCTGGTTAGTGATAATAGACAACAGTGGAGTAGCGATCATTTTATGAGTGGAACTAATTTTGAATTATCTTCCATATTTTGCAAGCGAAAAACGTTCGAAGAAAATAGATTGCTACAAGACAATTGGGAAGTTGACTGTTTTGCAGTGAAAAACAAGCATGGTTTTCATGTGTCACGAAAGTGTATTTAAAAAATACCAATAAACAGGAATCATTCAATGACACTTTTCCTCGAAGATTTCTTTCAAGAGGTGATAAATAGGCTTTCTTGAAAAATCTTTACAACAGCAAAAAAGTGTTTTGTCCGTGGTAATGTCACAGCGGTAACAAAGGAACCCTATGAAATTTGTTATATTATTGGCAATCATATGAAACCGTTTACTGATGCAGAAATTGTGAAAGAGTGATTCTTAAGTGCTTCAATTTAGAAAAATTCAGTGACAAAAATAAAAATAATAATAATTAAAAAAAGGCAAAATAGCAGTTTTAATATTTTGATCAATATCCGCATTTTAAATTTTCTATGTTATCTTAGTCTTAAAGCATTTCCCCCCCCCCCACAGCTAACATATGTATGCGGCCGGCAGAAAAAAGGTTGAGTATCCCTGCACTACAGCATAGAAACTCGTGGTGACAGTGCGAACTAGATTCAAGAATGGTACCATGACGTCTTTTCAAACAAATCTCGGTTTTGCGTTTCTCATCACGATGGACGCATCCGTCTCTGCAAGCTTATGTAGAGATCCGACTTATATGCACATCCAATAATCTCAACAAAAACACACAAAAAAACGTAGCTTAAGAAAATAGCTTTTTTTTAACATTTCCAATAGTCATTCACAAATGTTTTAATTTTTAAAACTTTGAGGCTTTTTGAATGGAACTTTTATTCTAAAAGAAACAAAAAGTTACAAACATTCTTTAGTATCAATGTCAGAATCTGAAATCCGAATATTTCGGAAAATTAACATTTGCTCATTGGGATATCTGAAAGCATATGGTGAATCGCTTGCATCATCATGCAGTGAATTTTCCTCCAGAGCTTGAAACATTGGTCGACGATCACGTTCCGGATACGAGTTTCTCACGCAAATTTTCAAAAGTATGTCTTGCGCAGATGTTGTACAAGGTAATAAACGAATCAAAAAGTGTGCTAGCTTCAGATACGATTACTAGAAATAAAACTATCGTTGTTGGCGTTTTACTTTACAGAAATTTGATTGGAAAATAGTTCACCCACTTTACCCTCGTATAATCATTTTAGCCCTCTTGAAAATATGTTTGAAAATTACAGGGATTTATTTTCAATTCAGCTTATATAGGGGTTTTGAATTTAGGGTAACTCTTGAAGAAGAAAAAAAGCGCACCTTCGGCTTGTCATGAATCGGCATTTTTTTCGGAAATATACGGTACAGTTTATTTAATTGAATAAAACGTATTTAAAAATTAGTTTGGTTCAAAAATAGATACCCAGAATTATCTTAAATTTAAAATACGTCTAAAATGGTAATGTATTTCGAGATTCCTTTAGAAAATAAACTTCTTTTCAATTTCAATTAACCCCTTTCAGGCTCATTTTATTTCGGGATTATGGCTCAAAAAATGCCGTTTTCTTACGTTTACCTAGAAAAGTAAGCAAAAACATTCGAAACCAAAAAACACATGAGTAATAATTCGGGACAGATCGATTGTGTAGTGTAAATTTTCACAGTGCCCGAGCTACACTCGGAATGAGCCAAGATGGTACGTTTTACCTGCCCGATCTCAGCTCGGGAAAAGCCAGGAAGAAGTTAAAAGCAGCCCCTCCCCCTTCATTTATGATTTCAATGTAAATAAATAGTACATATTTTCAATAAATCATGTAAAGTATTGTAAAAATGTTTCCTTCCCATATTAATTTGTACCTTTAACACTCTTGGAATTTCTAAACACAACTTACAAGCATCGATGCGATTCCATACGAATAAGAATATTTATTTTTATTCCAAATTTATCCAGTGTTAAGTAAAATCAATTTAAACAAGCATGATCAAAATTTTCTCAAGTAACCATATTCTTATTCCATAGCAAAAATACTTTTTGTTTTTATTTAATAATATGTATATGTTACCGTTAAAGCACAGACATCAGCTAATATGCAGATTAGCTAGGTAATAGGCACTTTAACTAAAGTGATCCTTTTGAATTCGGGAAATTGTTTCGTTTCTCAAATCACCTAAGTAATTTGCGAATTACCTAGATAATCTGCACATTACCCATTAGGCACTCGTTAAAGTGAAAATAAGTTCTTTGGTAGAACAGCAGCAACGTTTCTGTACGCTTAAATTAAATGTTGTTTATTTAATTTTCGACATCTAAAGAATTTATCTAATACAATCAAGCAAACAACAAATTAGTTGATACAATCAATTACCAATCAATTGAAAAACTATTATACAAGGAATCAAACGGTTAAACATATTATTACAATTAAGGAAATGAATTTGCAAAACATGATAAAATTATGCTTACTAATTAGTGCAATCAGAAATTGGTGGCACTTTGAAATATTGGAGCTCTTAATATTTCATTTATTTCCAGAAAATACTGGCCGTCTCGTAGATACATTTATTATCAATTAATTCAAGGTGTCTTTTTATCGAATACATTTGCTCTCTGCCCCTGCCACTTTGCTTCTATATGTTTAGGATAAATTATTCTTGGATGAGTCAACGTTTACTCAAAATTCCTAGCAGAAAGAAAATGAGAGAAACACACTTTTGAACTTTAACGATATGAAAACCACTTATGTGAAGATTACCTAGTTAAAATGTGGAAAACGCTTGATTCCGCACTTTAATGGAGCAAATCAGTAACTCGCAGAAAGACAAGGAAATCTGTACATCAACGGCTTTAGAGCTTTAATGGTAACATATGCAGAAACAAACAATATAATCTGAACAATAACTGAATAAGTAATTATTGAATAAGTGAATATGCAAAAATATAGCTAAAAACATTATAATATAATATTGATGAATGAAAAAATGATTTATATTCCATACTCCCCCATTGAACATGCTGAAATATATACAGCTTTCTACTGTGCAGTGACAAATTTTCGACTCTATAAACAAACACTACCTAAAATTTACGACAAAAACATTACATAGATCATTCTCAGCAAATCCCCGCAACTTTCAACATAGCTTTTTTAACTGTAGAATCACGTTCCCCAAAATGAAAAAAAGAGAAAGCCGAAGTCAAAATAAATAAATAGTTTACATCTCTTTTCTCCCTCCCCCATCCGTATGTGTTGGTGTCAAAGAAAAACACTATTATCAACAACAACTTGGGATGGAGATAATTCAACTCGTCGCATATTCTATAAAAAAAGGAGGGAGGGTTTATTGCTTGACAGTCACCTGTTGATAGCGAAGAGATAACCTTCCCACAACTTGATGGGACGTTGAAACGTCCCCTGAGATTTCAATTCTGAAAATGTACCCGTCAGAAGAGCACCAAACAAACAAGATAATGGCGGCAGACATAGAGAGTTATCATAAAGAGACTAGAAATGTCAGTGACCCCGCTAGTAGAGCCACCGGATGTGTTGGTCAATTGGTAATGATTTTAAAACCATACCACGTCGCGACAGTTGGGCGCAAACTCTTGTTTTAAAGTGAGAAAGGTTGATAAAGATCTGTGTCAAAAGATCCGTCAAAGTGTCAAACCTTTTTGACCTGTAAACTGAGGTGAAGTACTCAAAAACTGAGACAGTCTATGCTGGGTAATTAAACGAATTGTTTTAAGGAGTGCTTCCAAGGCCATCACTTGCCTCTATGGGCATTGGGAGGATCCAGAAAACTTTTCGATGAAGTCTAAAAAATGTTCATAATCCAATATGCTAAATATCAATTTTTTTTAAAGATAAATTATACGATTTAACAGATTCAATGGATTGTACTTTTGATTTAAAAGAAATAAAACAATATTTATTTAACCACTAGCCGGTATACCCGTTCTTCGCACAGGTGAATTGAAAAATTAAACAATACAGATTGAAGGATAAAGAATTTTTTAAGTTAATTTTAAGTGAATTGCCCAAATTAAACAAACAAACAAACAAAATAATATGCGTATCTCAACTGAACAAAATATTATATTTGCTAAATTTTAAGTCTGTCGGTCTAAAATAGTGATAAAAAAAGATTATTTATAACTCCCCGCAACTCCTTTGCGGGTCGGTTTTTGAAAACACCTGCCTAAGCTGATCTCTGCACAGCAAAAGTAACATATTGTTACAAATTTTGTGTAATGAATGCTTAAAATAGTCAAAATAGTTTGTATCTGGATGTGTAATACGTTAATATTCTTTCTGTTGTATTTATTTTATGTTAAAACTGTAATATTCGCAAGCAACACCATTCCTTACATTATAATAGCGATTCAATGGAAACAAAGCGACATGGTGGCGATAGAGCCGAGTAGGCATCATTTGTGGCAACCATGTTGACAAATTGGTGATTAATTGAACGATTCCGAAGTTGATATGCAGTAGTGTCACCTGGTGGGGAGCTGCAACAAAGAGGATAGAACAAAAACCTTCTCCACAAAAAATACGCAACATGCAAATTTTAATAGTGGTCGGTGAACGGTGTTAGAGTGAAGTGAAGTCATATATACAAACATCCATTTATATATATATACACACTGGTGTCCAAAAGTTAAGCATAAATCGTAAAATGCGAAAAACATGGAGTAAATATTATTCCTAATTTCTTGCGGATATTAATTGGTGAAGAAGGAACATTGGGTTTATGCAAAACTTTTCAGTCGACTACGTCCTGTGCGAAACACCGGCGCATGTCGGAACGCGGAGAAACCGATTCACGTAGCATAGGCAGTTCAGACAAGTTTCGTGCAACTGCTGTGCGAAGGAACGTTGTTAACCATCAAACAAGGTGAATGATGGCACAAAGACGCCAATTGGACATGTTTACGAAAGGAAGAATCATTGGAATGCTGGAATCCTCACGATCACAAACCGAAGTGTCTCGAATTCTGAATGTGGACCAGTCTGTGATCTCAAGACTGTGGCAGACGTTTCAAAGAACGGGAGATGTTACCCGACAACCAGTATCAGGTCGACCAAGAGTCACAACCCCTCGCAAAGACCGATATCTGGTAATAAGTGCGCGACGTCAGAGGGGCAGTACTGCCAGAGCACTGGGTTCGGCGCTCACAGTCGCCACAGGAATACGAATTTCGAGACAAACTGTTTACAGGAGACTCAATCATGCTGGCCTGTATGCCAGAAGACCAGCAGTTTGCATTCCCCTCAC
This sequence comes from Trichonephila clavata, assembly GCA_019973975.1. NCBI lineage: Eukaryota > Metazoa > Arthropoda > Arachnida > Araneae > Nephilidae > Trichonephila > Trichonephila clavata. The sequence continues at coordinate 36,203 of BMAO01033608.1, read as the reverse complement.
GTCTGCACATAAACGCGCTCGTTTGAACTGGAGTTTGAAACATCAACATTGGAGTGTGGGAGAGTGGGCCAATGTGATGTTCAGTGACGAGTCCCGGTTTAGTCTGAGTAGTGATTCTCGGCGAGTAACGATAGGGAGAGAACGTGGAACACGTTTTGGACCAAGAAACATAACGGAAAGACATCATTTTCCATCAAGGGGAGCAATGGTATGGGCAGGCATCATGATGGACGGCCGCACAGACATCCATTTCTTTGACACGGGGTCTGTGACTGCTCAAAGATACAGAGACAAAGTTCTTGAGCCTTATGTTCGCTTGTTTTGAGGTGCTGTCGGTCCTGACTTCATATTCATGGATGATAATGCGCCATGTCACCGAGCGGTGCTGATTGATGACTTCCTTGAAACGTAAACATCCAGCGCATGTCGTGGCCTGCGAACCACCCCTGATTTAAATCCTATCGAGCATGTATGGGATATGCTCGGGAGACAAATTTGTGACGGGTGCTTACGCGTTTCACTAACCTTCTCTCATAAACTTTTTAAATTGTATTTATTTTGACAATCCCCACTGAGAGCTGAAAGTGTGACTTATGCAAATAAGATAGTTTCGGGTTTAGCGAGTTCGAAAGAGATATAAAAGGGAGAAATGAAATGAAGAGTTGAGGATGACTAAGCGGTTTGATAGAGTAGAACTTCGTGTTTGGGATTGAAAAGTAAACTACGTGGCTGCTTAAGAAGGTGTTTCTAAGAGTTTAGTTTAATGAAGTGAAGTTTGATAGTGGGAAGAAGATTATTGAAAAAGATTCATTAACTGGGTTCAAACGTAATTGAAGATATCTTGGATTGCAGCCTCTTCATAAATTCTACTAGTTTCCAAGTTCCTTCCGAAGAAGATTCCAGGTCTGTAATTTTGTAGTTTAGATTTAAATGTGTAGTTTGATTGTACGTGTTATTCCCCTCGTGATATCAGTTAGTATTCCGTCGTCCATAATTGAATTCTGATAGCACTCCATGATAATTTATTGTTCTTAAAGTTGATTATTAATTGTGAATTTCTATCCTAAGGAAATAATAAATAAGTGATTTATTATTTGAGTAGTCATTAATTACGAATCCTACATATCCAAACATAGATAATATGCAAAGGGTAACTAATAACTCTGGGATAGTGGGAGACTACGACAAATTGCAGCTCTTTCGCACACACCAAGCTCCGTTACAGAACTGAAGAGAGATCTCCAAGAAGCTTGGAACCGTTTGAGCCCACAACTCATTCATCATCTCATAGCAAGTATGGTAAATCACTGTGCAGCGTGCCTGGCTATCAGAGGTGACCACAAGGCTTATTAAACTGCAGCATCGGTATTTTATTTCATGTTTTCTTCCATTTTTTCTTTAAAGTGTGAATCCTTGCTATGCTCAGTTTTCTTTCAAACTGCTACTTTGGATAATAAAATTAATTATTATCATTCTTTTGATTTGCTTCCTTATTTTATAACCATTTTACACTCACATGTCACGTTTCCCGCCATTCTGATTTACAGTTCCTTCTTAATTCACATAATTATCAATTATGCTTAACTTTTCACAACACCAGTATATATATATATATATATATATATATATATAGAGAGAGAGAGAGAGAGAGATACAACCAAGGTTAGATCGAAATTTATGGAGGCGCGTTATATATATGCGCCATGTATAAAAATAATAGCTTTAAAAATAAAATAAAAATATGAACATAGAAAAATTAGATATCTACATATGTATCTGGTCTCCTTTTGCAAAAGTTTTTTCACCTTCTAATATTCGCATATTCTATTGTCGTTTTAAATTGCTTTTGAATGGCTTATTATAATACACTCATCTAAAGGCTAAAAATAATAACGTCCAAACACCTGTAATAACGCCATGTCTGTGTTGCACTCTGTCGGTAATTTCTTCGTATTATCTATTCTTTAGATGGGATCTGAACATGTCCCAAATTAAAAAAGATTTTCTGGATTCCTTAAAATACCCTGCACGCTCTTGCGCCAAACATTTCTTATATACAGTTTTACTCCGTTTTTCGTACTTCCTTCCTTTTCGTGCTCATGAATGAAACCATCCGTCGAGAAATTAGATGTCGGCATCGATTTTCTTTTAAAAACCACTACGAGTTTTAATGTTGTACTGTCCATTAAGCAAAAGAGCACTAAGTGAGATATTGCGTGACCTGTAGTTTATATGAACCATTTTTGTCAACAGATAAGAGCACTGCGCATGTACATTTCAGGATTTTTCACAAAAAAGGGTTCGTGCTATACAGGGAACGTTTAGGTTTAGGTTCGTGCTACACCTAAAAATTAACAACAATATAAAAAAAAATTAAGTCAATTCCTACATAGGTCAAAAAAGAAAATTTTTATATTTTAGTTACTTTTTATTAAATAGTTACAATTAGTATAAATATGGATATACATATATGACAGAATCACAATATTAAGTGAGGAAATAGATATGATTTTCCTTGCAATTTTCCATTTTCCCTTCTATACATGGTGTTGGACTATTTATTTTATTTGTTTCTCTATTTATTCATTCATTATAAACTTAATTATTCTAATAAAATAGTATAGTAAAAAAGAAATCACATCGACAGAAATTAGGCCATCCCAGGTGGGATTCGAACCCACCACCTTTAGATTAGAAGTCCAACGCGCTATCCATTGCGCTACAGGGACGTAACCTTCCTACATATACTGTTGGACTATTATTTTTGTTTTTTACTGTTTATTCATTTTTTAATTTTTTATGAATAAATATTTGAAAAACTGTATTAACATCAAATGTCATCCACTACAAGTTTTAAAAAATGTATTTGAACTTGAATGGCTGAATAGAAAGTATTTTATAAACGATTGAAAATTTGAACAAGATGCATAAATAAATATATATATATATATATATATATATATATATATATATATAGGGAGAGAGAGAGTGAGAGAACTAGTAGGAATTGAAAAATGAATTTTAAAAGTATAGGCATGCGTTATACGCTGGTGCGGTTATACGCAGGAACATACGGTATGCGTATCCCAAAATTTTGATAAGTGCTCTAACAGTTTATTTTCAAACATCATACTTTAGTTGGAGTTTTGTAAAAAAGACCAATATGTTTTCATTTAATCTTCTTTCAGCTTAGTTATACTTCTGTTTAGGAAAATTGTTGCTACTAAAGATTTCTTAAGAAAATACTTTGGAGTAGCAATTACCTTGATAAAATAAATTACTTTTATTTATGCCAAAACCCCATACCATTTTTTAAAGTCATAGACTAAAAATATTTTTCTATCACAGAAGCGAATGAAAAGAATAATTATTTACCACTTAAACCTACGGAAAGGAATTGTAGGTATAAAATTTAAATTTAAAAAATCTTAATGCAGAAATTGTACCTGCAAATAATATAAATAAGAAAACTATTTTTAGCTTAATTTCTTACTTTAAAGTTGGCTTCAACACTTTTTTAAAAAAAATTTCTAAAAATTCTCTATTATTCCCCCTCCTCCACTTCCCTTAAATTTAGGTTTCACAATATTGAAAACGCACATGATTCTTTCCGCAAGTATAATATTCCCTAGGAAAAAAAATTCCAAGGTTATAAAAATTCGATTCTTATTGCCTAATCAAGCACGTTATCACGAGTACTTTACCTAACCAGGAACTCGAATACACCTTACCAAACGCGACAAAGCTTTCACCGTTCCCCACAGAACGTCCTGCACGATTCCGCAATTCGTAGACCCTCTAAGACGAATATCCTCGCCTCTTAAAATACATGCACATATCCGGTTCATAAATGTCAGTACAGCGAGGGGAGTTTCGTTGCTTCGCATAAACAAAGCCATCTAAATAAACCAGAACCCGAAATGACACCCAAGGGGCAGGGAAGAAACGGTAGCGGGATCACATTCCAGAACTCTCTCAAGTGGATGACTCAAAAAGAACGACCAACTTCTGTGCCTTCGGGAAGGAGGTGAACGGCCATGCTTTTACGCCCACGACACGCACTTTTTCTTTTTTTGCGGAAAAAATCTTTTGTTTCCCGCATTGCTTCATTAGGGACGCCTTGTGTTACGATTACGGTTGATAGGAGACAGGGAGGCTGGATTTTTTTCGCTCTTTTTTCTTCTTCTTCTACAGGTTATGTAAGTTACAGAAGGTTTTGTGTGTGTTACGAAAGCGAAATGATCTTTTTGTATTTGTTAAATTATCCGTTGCGACGCAAATTTTGTAACTGTCTATTATATTTAGGCTATTTTTCTTTTGATTGACTTTTGTTATCGGCGTAATGCTGCAATTAGCTAGTGGTAGTCGAAAATCACATTTGAATGTTGGCAGGCCGTAAGAATATCCTGTAATGCCTAGTGCACGAAGGAAAATTAGTCACCACGAAACGAGTTGAAATATGATACTAGCAAGATCCTTTTATATAAAGAATGCGGTTATAATCACGCTACGAGATGTTGATACACGCATTGGTTGGAATCCAACGACTGTCCATGTGAATATGAAATCAATGGGCTTAGAATTTAAACTTAACGCCATACACGATCTCAAAGGCTCTCCAATACTAATGCCCAAGAAGAGAGGCATGCTGTCAGTTCGAACTCTCAGGTTCATGGAGGCATGTCACATACCTGTAGGCAAGAGGTGGGCTTGCTTGCAACAAGACAAGTATCCACATGGATAGCGTGACGATGTGTGGAGTACTATCTGCATGATTTCCATTACTGCGGCTTCTCTTGACACTGCAGCATAGAGATGTGCGGAGACTGTAGTGTGCCCCATGACAAATTTATGTACAAGAATAAGACTTCGTTGTCTTTTCAGACGAATCTCGGTTCTGCGCGTAGCATCATGATGGACGTATGCATACCTGACGGCACCGAGGAAAACACACGCTGCGTGTTTGCATTCGATATCGTCATACGGACCTTGCACACCTGGTGTTATGATATGGACTGCCATTGGCACGGCTCACTCGTCCGTCACGAGATCTCTGGAACTATTAAGTCTAGAGATGGTTTAGCGGGGGTTTTATAGATACAAATTCCCGCTTTTGAACTATAAGACCTACAGATTTGAAATTTGGCGATCATGATTATTTTGTTGAGCAGAGATCACAGGTAAAAATGGGTTTTGCGGAAATTAACTCTCGAGGAGTTCGGGGGCGTAAATGATAAAAAAATTTCTGCTTTAGAAATTTAAGTTCTATCCTTTTAAATCAAAAGACGAGGACTAGAAAAATGTTTTTGAATACAATCGAACGTTTAATGTTAGGACTTTGATATCAATAACTTATAAACGGTTTATAGTAAAAATATAGCATGAAATACCCAGCGAAGCGGGCGGATAGTGACTAGTAAACGTGTAAAAATTAAAAACATACCTAATTAAATGTACACGTATACGATATTGAAACAAATAAACATTAATAAATTTCAGAAGTAAATGAGATGTACATAAAATTTCTGTCAAAATATCCAATGACAGATATTACAACTGTTTTAGTTATGTCTTAGATGTTAATATTGAAATTTATTTAAATAAGTTACTGAATTTCTCTTTGCTCGCTCTTAAAATTCTAGCTTTTTTCTACTGTGGATAACTTTAAAAATACAAATCATTCGTGTGGCTGGAATCCTTAGAGGAAATTCAAAACTGTGCCTGCTAAAAATTCGACTTCTCAAAGAAAATATTCTAAAAAACAAACACCATACACGATTTCATTATTTTTTAAATCAGACCTATGTGTCTATCCATCGCTCGGCTACAGACAGTTATGAATGCAACCTTACAAAAAAACATATACGTGAATTTTTAATGATATTATAGTAAAAAATAAACCGTTAAAATAATATCCCAAATAAAATTTTAACCTGCTTTTTAACATATCTGGCATGGCTTCTAGTGGTTTCCGGAAATCATAAGAAAAGAAAAAAATGGATATGTAAAATGAAAAAGAAATTCAATCCTTTTCAAAATTTATGTATGTATAAATATCATTTTTGGAAGACATTTTTGTACAACTAAAATTATGCGCAAAGGCTTTTGCTAAGGGTCAATATTTTATTTCTTGCCAATTACAAGATATTTTCTGAAATAAGAGGGTTAAGTCGAGGAAAAATGCCGAAAAGATCTTATGATTTACAAAATATCAAATATATATGAAATTAAAAATAAAATGTGGGCCAAAATTGGCGATAAAAACTGGCTCACAGATTTGGTACTTTTAAGTATATATATATATATATAAACACTCGCGTTTAAATTGTTAAAATATGAATAATTAAGATGAAGATAACGTTTCTTTGTAATTTTTCAAAAAATAACAGCATATGAAAGAAAAAATTGAAACTTTAATACACAATTTCAAACTAATAAACAAGGGTTTTTGATAAAAAAAAGTATGAAATTTGATTTCAAATTTCTTAAGACATCATCGATATTGTTTGTTAAATTCACGTCTCTATTTTCACTACAAAAAACATTACCCCTTCTCTGTACTCAAATATAGACTGAATAGAGCTACAATCTGATTTCAACTTATAGAAGAATTTGATCTGATTCCAAATGGATTTCAGTAGCATATCTTAATAATGCAAAATAGTTTCTTTATCTTAAGATAAGAACTGTTTCTAGAATCTCATTTACCCTTGCTAGAAAAAGTCTGCGTTTACCCATAACAAATCACACAGAAAATATAATATCTATATAATTCTATCAATAAAATGAACAGAAATATAATTTTTTTCTAACAAAATTTCATGAATGTGTTTACTATTATTTAAACATTGAGCATGCAATAATTCGTTAATTTTGAATTAAAATTACGTAAGATAATGGGAGTTTTGTAGCAAAGCACACAAATAGTAAGCAGAAAAAGTGTGCATTCACACACTATTTGAATAGTGATTCCTGGATTTTTTATCAGCAGGAGTTATATATTAACAGTTTTTGCATTCAGTTATCAAGTAAAATAGTTTAAAAAGTTATAGCGCAATAATGTGAGTATTTTTCTTTAATTTTGAAAACCTTTGAAAAATCTTAGTACTTGGAAAACTTTTACCAATATAACCTAATTCGAAATTTTATCTAAATTTTTTTTCAAGTAGAACAACAAGTTGGAGTCTAATGGAAGTTTTGAATTCAATGAACACGCGATCCCGTAACCTTCATGAATTAATCCCATTGGTCAGTTGGCGTTTGTATCAAATCCTGTATCGGAGTTTTGGGCAAGTGTGTCAGGGAAGAATCCAAAATCATACTACTGCACTTTACTGATGCGAATTATTATGAAATTAATCCGCCTCATTTACGCAGTGAGACTCAAGAACCATTCAATAAAAGTCTGAAAAACTTTAAATTTCCTAACTAAAACAAACAGTTAAATTCCCAAACCTAAACATATTAATCCAACATTCAATCCTGCTAACATCTTAAAAAACAAAGTCATACAATCTTGAATAAGCAGATCACATGTACTTATATATTAAGGGAAATACTGATGCCACAGGAGAAAAGAACTTTATACAAAGCTTTATGTAAATTCGATGCGCAACATTCGATGGTGGAATGATTAAATAAAATACGATCTGTTCTCTTGTACTTCGCTTAACGGAAATTCCAGGTGAGATAGAAAATTCAGGAAAAGCTGGTTAAAGGTCTATTTCCAACAATTATTGACCAGACTATTTAATAATTATTGTTAAAATTTCAAAATGGAATATTTTTTTTTATATTCTAAAAATAGTCTATTATTCCAGAAAGCTAATTTTTAGCAAAAAGTCAATCAAGAACAAAAAAATTTTAACGGATGGCAGAAGAAAACATCCAGAAGTACAATAAAGGAATTGCTGTTGTGCTAAAATTTATTAATATTAAATTTTGAGCAAAAAAATGAGGCGAGGTAATTACCTACCTTAAAATCCAGCTTATAGCGTGTACCGGTACTTTCAAGCTGCATTTTTTAAAAAATTTTTAGGTATATTCACCCACACCCCATTTTTACGAAGAGACCTAAATGTAGGTACATGTCCAATGCTCTTACGTTTTGAAGTCATTTAGTCGAGGTATTATACCAAGATTTAGAAAAAATTTATACTTCTAGAACTATAGCACTTTGTAAACATAAGGAATACCATTTATTTTAAATAAATAGTATTTCGATCTATGTAGAAGTCTAATTCTTTTTATGCTCATCTCCTTTTTTATTTTTATGCTATCATTTTTATACACGGATCCATAAATTTCGATCTTACTTTTTGTGTTTAAAGTGCGCGTTAAATGACGGATTTTACAGTAGTAAACTGTTGAATGTTAAAAAACTTTTTTCCGCATCCACAGTCACCTGATATATCCATGCGACAAAAACCAGATGAACACTTATCAAATGTATGTAAAATATGTAGCACTCATAAAACCACTACACCACTCCAATAAGTTTTATTTACTCTACACATTCCAAGTCTTCAAGAATGTCTTTGTCTGTCTCTTAATACCATCGCCTACACTCTTGGATGAGATAAAATAATGGACGAAAAATAGATATGATCTCTTCTCTTTCGGAGAATCCAAAGATCATATCTTGTCTAGCGGTTGACAACGATCTCAATTTCAAGTGTTTTGTCTTTTTCTGTTCAAACTTTCTAATATTTGTTCACGCGATATCGCACCAATACACTTGAATGCTTTATTTACTCAAAACAAAACACAGATTAGTGGATCACAGTTTTTAACCGATTTGCTTCAGTCCATAGTAGAAATGTTGACTTAAGCATAGCGTTACAGATAGCTAACTTGATGCACGGACTTAATGGATGAACCCGATCCGTTCAACATTCTTCAGATGCATTTAAATGATGTACGGTGTCTCTCAAGACATCAATTAAAGTCGAAGAAACTAACTCCCCTTTATTGTCTACGAAGCGGAAAGATTCAGATGGAGGCTTTTTATTTGAGTAATAGATTCAGATTCGACGACTTTTCGTAATGAATCCTCATATATCAGAGTTCTTAAGCGTTTTGAGGAGGCAACCCCCTTTTTTGTAAAAAAAAATTTGTGCTACACACCCTATAAGTATTGCACTACACGCTTGGGTGCTTCTATATGCGTTTTATTTGAAGTATATTATTGTTTTCCGAACATAACATCCGAAAAAATCTTTTTACTTCGATTATTAACGATATAAAATTTTTAAATAAATAACAAAATAAAAAACATTATACAGGGTGTCCGGGCTTAAAGTATTCAAAAGTTATGGCTTATTATTACGGAACTACTCATCAGAATGTAATGAACTGTTCATCTGTGGATTGGAACTCCCCTCGAGATTTTGTGGGTCTAGTCCGATCGGCCGCACGTGCGCGCATTATTCGGCAATCGAAGACGATAAACTTGTTACACTAACTTAATTAATAAAGATGTGGACGCCACAGCAAAAAGTGCAGTGCGTACTTTGGTTAACGGAATTTAAATCTGTCACACGTATACAGCGATGTGTTCGAACGGAATGGACTGTCATTACTTCCTTGCCTAATAGACTTATCAGGACCTACAAAATGAATCGCGCACACGATCAACAGTGTCTTCTATCACGAAAATTTAAGAATACTTGCTAGTCTGAGACACCAAAGTTCCAGTCTCCTTTAAAGTCCTTTCCCATTGGTGAATAGATTTTGATGTCGGAGGATCGACATTCCATTCTGTTCAAACACATCACTGTACACGCGTGCCTGATTTAAATTCCGTTAACCAAAGGACGAACTGCACCTTTTTGCTGTGGCATCCACATCTTTACTAATAAAGTCAGTGCAACAAGTTCATCGTCTGCGATTGCCGAATAATGCGCAAACGGGTATAAAAATATTCAAAAGTATAAAAATTCAATGGAGAAAGAGAGATAATTAAAAAAAAGTACATTTAAAATAAAATTTAAAAAAAAAACATTTAAAATGTTCTGAAATCAGCAGATAAATATCTTCCTTGAACAGGAGTGGGCTACCAGTGGCCCACAAAAAGTTTTTATGCATCGCGCCATGACAGTCAGAAACTCCGCTTTGAAGCGAGATTTCTTTACCGTGCGCGATCGAAGATATTCGTATTATTAGAAAAACAAAGTACCTAAAACTGTTTCTATTAAGAGATCATCTGCAGAGTTTGGAGGGCGAAGTCACAAGAAAATTTCAAGATTGTAAGAAAAATAAGCCTGAATTTATAATTTTCTCTGTTATCCTTAGTTGCTGATATTGATACAGCACCCGAAAAGCTACAGCTTCAAATTATTGATTTGCAGTCAGATCACAAAGTGAAAGAAATGTTTTATGCTGCGACATTAATTGACTTTTACAAATCTTTGTCGGCTGAAAAATTTCCACGAGCGAAGAAATTTGCAGGGAAATTGTTCTCTATATTTTAATCGACATATATTTGTAAGAAAATTTTCCCTTATATGAAGGTCACCAAGAGTAAATATAGATACAAGTTGGCTGGCAGACTGTGAGGAGAATTTCAACAAGCAATCTCACTTCTGATTTCACAAACAAATTGTTTGAAAGTGTGAAATATGTGTCATAGAACTGATTCTAAAATTGTTCTTGTTGTGTTGTCGTTTCTTTCCCACTGGACCGACAGAAACATATAGATCAAATCCATGAAACTGTGCGTTTTTAAACAATAAAAAATTGTAGCAGGACTTGAGAGCAGCTGGCTTTTATGGCAACCAATACAAGCCAAGATGTGGACAGGAGCGGCTTGGGTCACATTGCAATTCGGACAAGGAGGGTAAACTTTAAGACATTCCACATGCCGCTGAGCTCGAGTATGCCCACTGCGAATCCTAGCAAGAGTAGTTTCATCTCGCCTATATATATATACTACTTATCCCAAGCAAAGCAGCAAGAGGACGGTTTCCTTCATACCATTCATGTACGGGGACCTGCCTCCAAGAAGAACTGATATCTTGTTTGACCACAAGGTAGCGATTTTTGAAAAAGTAAGGCAGCCACCATGTGTAGAATCTTTATGGTTGCCCTCACGAGCCAAACCATCTCAATCTCATTCCCGTAGATATTCACATGCGATGGTGCTCACTGAAAACAGATCTTAACATTGTCACTCAAACTCTTTAATAGCTGGACAATACTCGTTGTCGTTTTGTCACCATGCCTCCACCATTCAGGTAGATGCTGAATAGAGCTTCGGCTGTTTTGACACCCAGTGGCATAACGGAGAATATTAGGGCCCCCGAATGCGTACTTTGCGTCAGTCGGGCTTTGGGCCCCCCCCCTAGAATCCCTGGGTCCCTTCGCAATGTGGGGGTTTACGTTACGCCACTGTTAACAATATCGGAAAAGTAAAATTTCAAAGCCTCCTCAATAGCTCATTCTAAAACTAAATGTGCTTGATTCTATATACAGTACAAAAGTAGCAGATAAATAAATTTATAAAACTGCCACTATTTTATTTGAATAATTTATTTTTCATAATAAATGTCATCATTTAAAAAAAAGTGCGGTCCTCCAGTATCCTCTGCTTCCACAATGTGGCCCGTGAGCCAAACAAGTTCCCCACCCCTGTCCTAGAACAAATACTGGAAATACATTGCATAAGCATATAAAGTATTATTTTTATATAGTACTTTACAAGCAAAACTACCGTTTATTTAAGCACTATTTCTATAAAGATTCTGTTATTAGAAGGAACTCAATTATATTAATGTGAAAATAATAATTTTCCCTTCAAAATATGCTAACAATCTATATACACTAAAATCATTTACATAAAAAAGTGGCTTCCGGCGAGATCAAAGTCAAATATTAATCGAAACTGATTAGAGATAAAAACAAGTTTTATACGACAGTAGACGTTAGATTTCTTTTACTTTTTACCCTTTGAATTATTAAAGCCACGAAAAGAAAATTTTAACATTAAGAATTGTATTTTTCGCTTCATTGAAGATATCATTAACCTACACCACACACACTCAGAGTAGTGTGGTACAAAACCGCGATCGTAAAAATCCATTTATGTTTGAAAATGATAAATATTTTGCGACAGAATAATTACTATTCTACGTTAATAAAATATTTCAAAGTAACTCTTTTTCCAAGTCAACCAGTCTCAAGCAGCAAAACCCGTTGGATGGGAAAATATTAAGGTGGATTTTCTTTATAAATACAATGAGATCAAAAACATATCCGGAATAAAAACTGAAATAACACGAAATATTCTGATAGTATATCCTTTGTCTTACAATTTAAATTTAGAAGGATGACTTTAATATTTGGAATTCAAGGAAAAAATGTATTGAAAAATTATTGATGTCACAAATATCTGCAAAAAATATGCTATCCTCCCTCACTCGCTGCAAGTTAAAAAAAGTTTAAAAATTAAGTTTTAAATGAAATCTTGAAATTTAATTCCATAAAACAAGAAACAAATTAAGAAGATAAACTTAAAAATAAGAATCAATACGCATTAGAAGAAAATAAAATTCAATAAGAGAAAAAGAATTATTTAAAAAAATATGCATAAAAAACATATACAGTATTTTCAGAAATGAAGGGGAAACTCAAATATACAAACATATATATATATATATGCGTGTGTGTGATAATTCACTCTTAAATTTTCTCACAAGGGATTTTAATCCATTATGGTATTGAGCCTCCTTAGGCTTCGCGTAACTCTTAGTTTTTATTTTAAGGGAAAATAACCACAACTGTAACTTTCAAAAACTGAGAGGCTAGAGTTTTTAAAACAGGATATTGTAATCTTGCATCACTCGCGTGTTCGGGCCAATCAGAAACGTCTTTACGGGAAATTATATGATTCTGACAGCTTCTGGTTCACAAAAACTGTAAAAGGCTGAGATCTCTGGAGCAAACGTTTGATGCTCTTGTGATAGCCATGTAAACCGAGCATGTGAATGTCTTGCTTTGTGTTGTCCTGTTTGTCTCATGTTGTTGTTGAGAGTATTTTATATACATAACTAAATACTAAACGTGGATTTTAAAATCGTAACATGTCTTCTCATCAATCAATTCGGTGACTGTAACAAATTTATTGATTCTTCCAACAAAACGTCATAATACACAAATGAAATCTTTTCACTTACATACACACCGAAGTGCCACTGAATTAGGGACAGCAAGGGCTTTGCAAATTCTGTAGTGCTGCGCATCATTCATGCGCTGGTAAGGGTGCTGTGGTAAATGCATATAAAGTGCGTACTGTGGCTGTTCTGACAAATTGTAGGTGCGCGACGCATGAGCCATTCAATTTCCGAAATCAACAGACAGCTAGGATTTTCAAAGTCGACAGTATCAAGAGTATTCCAAGAATACATGGATGGTGGACAAAAAACTAGTGATCGGGCAAACTTCAAAGGACAATTAGTCTTGACAGTGCGAGGCGAGAGACGGCTAGGGCGTATTGTACGTACCCAGCGAAGCCAAACATTAGCTCAAATTACCACCTAGTTGAATGAAGGTCCCTGTCGTACAGTCAATAAATGGACTGTGCAAAGCTCGCTTCATCGTATGAGTTTCAGGAGCCGTCGACCTATGAGAGTACCATTGCTCAATGCTCGCCAACGGGTAGCACATCATGCCTGGGCAAGAGAGCACAGAGACTGGAGTGTAGAGGATTAGAAACGAGTATCATGGTGTAATGAGTCTCGATTCCGACTACTTAATGCCGAGGAGAGACTGAGAATATGGCGTCAGGCTTATGAAGTCATGGATCCTGCATGCCAGGTTGAAACTGTACAAGGGCATTGTGACTCAATCATGGTCTGGAATGTTTTTAGTGGCACTGTTTGGGATCTTTAGCACGTATACCAACCTCCTTCAATGCAATTCGGTATGTAGAGTTGCTGGGTGATCCCCTCCATCCGTTTATGCTGTTCTATTATCCGCATGATAATAAGAGTTTTCCAGCAAGACAACTGTACCTCTCACAAGTCCCCTTTGGCTACTGTCTGGTAGAATGAGCATTCCTCTGACTCTCATGTCATAAATTGGCGATCTAGAAGCCCAGACTTAAATCCTATTGAGCATCTTCGGATGTTTTGAAACAAGGCGTGAAAGGCCATCACACAACACCAACGAACTTTACTGAATTATGGACAGCTTTAGCCAACATTTGGTAAGTCATTCCCGAGGAACGTTTCCATAAACTTGTTGAATCTATGCCTCGTCGTGTGGCAGCAGTTATCAAGGCCAGTGAAGGCGAAATTTATTACTAGTTCAGTGGCACTTCATTGTATATCAATATTGGCCTTATGTAGGAAAACTAAAGTTATTTCAGAACCAGGCATATCAAATTAAACAGCCATGATAGTTAATGATATTACTAAAAACTGACAGACACAGGAAAAGAATTTTAGCCGTCAAAAAAGCAATTGCTTTCGTCAATGAGCAGAATGCCGCAAACGGGCCCCTTTTCAAAATTGTCGCATTACTTTGATTCTTTAAAAACACTACAATATACGAAAATAAGTATTGTTGCTATTTTCCATTTCCGTCCATAAACTATAACGTAAAAAAAAAAAACTCTCAAACTGTTACACTCTAGTTTGCAGTCATTGGACCTTGAAGATAACCGCAAACATTTATTTAGTTGGAATGGTTTGTTTATGGAAATCTCTCGGCACAATAGAATATAATATTCAAAGCATTTGTGTTATTTCAAAATAAATAATTTTAAGTCGCGGTTGAACGTCATTTCATTTTTTTGTTTGTAATCGTGATGGAAAAATGATGAATACATTTCAAATTTGAGTTATGATCGATGCGTGCATGTAATGGACCAATTCTGAAATAATCCAGTTTTTTCAACCATCCAGTGTCTTCAGTTTGACAATTTTGCTAGTTTTTTGTGAACCATACGGTGAATTGACATTTATCGTCTATACAGCTTCAATTTATTCAATCCAAGTATTCCTGTCCTTATTTCTATTAAAAAAATCGCCGTGGAGAGCAGCGGTTGCCAACCTTAAGAAATTCGTGGACTACTATATGTATAATTTTGTATTTGGCGGACCATTAACCTCTTATGCGGTCATTTTTTTTTGCCCAAGGTGTTCCTAGAAAGGCACATTTTTTATTGATTATAACTAAGCTTACCACTTAACAAAATGCAAAAACGGAAGATATTTTAAAAATTTAGATTTTATAAGTTTTTATATTTTTTAATATTTTTATTTTATAATTGCGGAACACAAAAACCCTAAATGTTTGTTTTTTACAAGTACAAAAAAATTTTCATGTTCGTACCTCTTTCTCAAATGGTTGAGATTTTATGAGTGTGTTCATATGTATATATATATATACAATTTGAAGCTTGGTGTAATATTAAGTCTAACATTGCAATAGGGATAGAGATAATATCGGTTTTTTTTTGGATCATCTTTCCATTTTCATTTTTTTCAAGCAACAAATTGCACATTGCCTTGCCAATCCTTGTTCTTTATCAAATATTTTTTTAAATCTTAATTCCTGCCTTCAATGGAAAATTCCCACCTTTAGCACAAAGAAAATACCGGATGAGAAGTATTTCAATACCAAGGACAAACTGCATCTCTAAAAACGCTAGTCTATAATCTCACTATGAAAATTAAAAATATGTGTAAATAAGAGAAAGAAAATATCAATGTCCGTACAGCGTACGGAAAAACTGGTTTTGGCCAGATATCGGTAGTCCTTACGGTGTACAGGCAAACCAGTGAAGGGGTTAATATGATTGATTACTTTAGTGGATCATGAGGGTTATATTGTCACTTATTTAAGTCTTTATTTATATTTCCTCGAAGCCCAGTGGCTGAGTGGTCCACGCCACTCAGTCCACTTATAGTCCACGCCATCGCGCTTCCACGCCACAGGTACGGGGTTCAAATCCCGAGCTGAGCAAGAACGACTCAGCTTTTCATCCCTTCAGTGGGTCGACAAATGAGTACCAAGATTGCTTGGGAACTGAACACTGGGGATTTCGCGAAAGACTGACCACTTGACCGAAACATCTGCACATGCACCTCAGGCCCCAAGGTCACTTAAACTGAGATAGGCACAGTAGACCTTGGCCCTCATAGGCTGTTGCACCTCTGAGTTCAGTTCAGTATTTACATTTCCCTTTCTCACTAAAAAGGAACTTCATGAAAGCAAGAACAAACCTTCATCGCAAAGCAATGTCAACAAGCTGAAGTATTATATCAGCAATTAAACATGGTTGCCAACTCAAATGTCGTTAAAAACACCTGCAAAAGTAGCTAAAAAGTCTCTAAGCTCAGAGTGGCCGCGGTAGCCTAGTGGTCAAGATATCGGATCGTGGCTGGCATGTCATGAGTTCCAGCCGTGTAGGGGATCGATGCACGTTAAATCTGTCGAGAGTTTGAACATCCTCCCCCCCCCGTTGGTGTGGGAGTTAGGAGAGGGGTGCCCACTCAGGTGTCCTTCTCATCACTTGACCATGGTTGAAAATTACGAGGTCCGTCGCCAAAAGTTCTCGAGTAACTGAACAGTGTGACGTTCATATTCACTCACTCTAAGATCAGATGGAATTTTGCTAAAAGTAACAGTAAAAATTTTAAAAATAAAAGTGTAATATTTTTTGTGTAATTCATTTTGTTTCTCGTCCTTTTTGAAACTGAATCTTCACAAAAATATAAATAATGTCCAAGTTTTTCTGCAGACTTTGGAAATTTTTTTGACGAACCATCAGTGGTCTGTCGACCACCATTTAGCGACTCCTGGTGTGTAGAGGGTCCAATACACATAAAATCTGGAAAGGTCTGGTACAATCATGTTTATCTGGTCTAATATACATCAAAGTCCTCACAATCGCGTGTCTCGGTATGGATTTAGAAAGTGAGATGCTGATCAAGTGGCGATCTCGCAGTTTGTGACCGTAGTTCAAAATCACAAGGCAGAAATAGAGAGCCAGCTTAGTAATAGGCCTTTGCTCAGGGCAAAAATAGAGAGCCAGAAGCATTCAATACAACAAGAACCAACAAATGAGCCCAAATATAAAAAAAAAGAAAAGAAAAAACGTGCCAGAAACTACGCAGGTGTTTTCAAAACTCGAATCAGATATTTACATTTACCGTCTTTTAAAATACACAGTATTATACACAGTATACACAGTTATGTACAGTATTATGTTCCCTTTTTTTTGCGTCAAACATTTTCTAAGAGTTTGTGTCAAATATCTTTGGGTCAAAAATTAATTTTATGCACTGATTTTTCATATTCTTGCTTCTATTTTATTATTCCGAGAGTTTGTTTGACGCATGCGTATTCGCGTCAATAACCACCGCTTCCATAATGAAGTTGTATCCAAGATCAGTGGTTCTTAAAACTGTGGTCCACGGATCCCCAGCGCCTTTCTAGAGGGGCCGCGAAGGGATGTCATTTAATGTTTCGCTTTCTCTCTTTTTACAGACTCTAAGAGTCCAAGCAGAAAAATTTAAATACGTGCCATCCTAGATTAGATCACTAAATTGCCCAGAAAGAAAAAAACTTTACTAGAACATGCATTGGGATCAAGAATATGAATTCACCTTTTTATTTATTTTTTGCAACTACATAGCCATTATCACAACGAAATATTTTTTTTAAAATCCTTACTATTTTCTGTTTGATTAGGGGGAAAAGAAAGTGTTCAACCCCTTCATGACCATGATCACATATATGAGATCACTTGAGGGAAACACAGTATCTATCATATGTGAGATTGCGTTTTCCCTATTCTGAGGCCAGTGGGCACACCGATGCGATCTGAATTTGGAACGCATGGAATTTAGAATGATAATAAACTATAAATTTCGGTGTGTTTTATAACAGTAACTATTTTATAAGAACTTTTAAAGTGAAGTTAGGCTTAACAGGAAAAATCGCATGGTCCTGAACGGGTAAGTCTGAATATGCAGTAGCGGCAGAGAGGAAAAAGAGAGTCGCGCATTATATTGAGGATTGAGTGAGTGAGTGAATATTAACGTCGCCCTATTCAACTATACTCAAGGGCTTTTGGCAACGGACCTCGTAATCTTGAACCATGATCAAGTGACGAAGATGATACCTGAGTTCTTCTAACTACCATAACACACCAATGGAAGGACATTTGAGCCCCGATTTATATAATGTGCATCAGCTCCCTCAGCAGGACGAGTGTTTACTGGTACTAGGCTCGAACTCATGATACGCTGGCCATATGAATCCGTTATCTTGACCTCTAAGCTACCGCGGCCAAACATTATTGAGGAACCTTTAAGCATCTCAGCCATGTGTTGGGAGTCAGGGAGGGGTGTTTTAAAATCTTGAAGGTCCACGATGCAAGGCTTATAGATAACGAGGGGACGCCGACAAACAAAAGTTAAGAACCGTTATCTTAGATGACCAATATTTTTAGCGCGTTTTTCACGTAGTGGAAAAAAAACGCTATTAGGACGCAAATTTCGTCTTCGTTCCATATTTTGTAGTACCTTTTTCTCAGCCAATAAGCAACCAATTGACCTCGGGTTTTCGGCATTTGGTCGCATTTGTGCCCGAGATGAGCCGAATCATATTTAAATTTTCCCATAGTTTTCCCGAATTTTCCTACAAATTTTCCTGAATCTCGCTAGTTTATAACAAAATTTTCTCAAATTTTACCTAGTTATAGTGCCGATACAGATTTGTGTCATTATTTCTTTTCAGCTCAATAGTAGTACATTTAGAGGAGTGGTACAGTACAACACACACTACTTTCTGTTAGTAAAAAGTTCATTAGTTGCATTATTGTAAAATACAACATGTGAAAAACGCGCTAAAATTACTTGGCCATGCCAATGATTAATATCTTGTTTTATGATCGAGAGTATATATGAGGAAGATAAATTCCACTTCATAATCTTTAATATGAACGACATTTACTTAACACAATAGCAGTAAAAGTAAGATTCAATCCCGTTGATCCTTATAAAAACTTGATAAAAATCATGTTTTAAAAGAAATTTTGATTATTTATGCTACGCGCGTGAATATTCCCAAATGTACGCATCTGCTTTCTTATAGATTTATAAGAAATCATTTTATTTATTTGGTCATCTTTAGATTACCAAATTAATAGACTAGAAATAAACAGAAATTCCCTTAACACATCTTCTTAGTGAGTAAACATCTGTAATTAAAATGATTGGTTCTACATTTACGAATCAATTAATTCTAAGAACTTTTTCAGAGTTCCATTTTTGAATTCTGGACATGATTCATTCTAGAGATGCCATAATGTGGTTGAAATAAAATATACACAGAGCCGAAAAGTGATAAAACTAAACTTTTCCAAACGTTCTTATACAGAAACACTTAAATTAAAATTCCTAAATCATAATAATTTATTTATTATAGTTAAATGACCAAGTCCGGAAAAAAGCAAATTAAAGCCTGCGACAAAAAGAATGCATGCGCAAGTAGAATTTGCATACCGTAAAATCCCGCGTATAGCCAACACCTCCTAGGTATCTAAGAGGTGCTGGTATAGCGTGTACCGGTACTTTCAAGCTGCATTTTTTAATTTGTTAGGTACATTCTCCATTTAACGCGCACTCCCTTTTTTACGATGATAGCTTATGTTTTGAAATAATTTATTCAAAGTACTATATCAGCTTTTGAAAAATATAGTATACTTCTAGAACTACAACCAGTGGTGTAACGTACCTCTTCGCAACCCCCGCATTGCAAGGGGAGGGGTCAAGATTCTAGGAGATCCAAAGCTTGACTGACGCTGTACAGCTTGAGGCCCCAAACCTGACTTTACAGGGAAGCCTCAATATTCTCCATTACGCCACGGACTACAACCCCTTTAAGTTCATAAGGAATATCATTTCTTTTAAATAAACAGTGTTTAGATATACGTAGAGATCTAAGTTTTTTCATGCTCATCTTTTTTTTTTAATTTTAAAGCTATCGTTTTTATACCCGTTGTATAACGTAAATTTCAATTCTATTTTTTGTGTTAAAAGTGCGCGTTATAAGCCGGATTTTACGGTAATTGGTTTACAAGTTGATTCATGTTAGAATATACGATTGCTTTTTCAAATTTACCTTGCCTAAAAAACGGAAAGAAGCAATTGATAGTAAAGGAAATGAATTTTATTTACATAATAATATTTTGCGTTACAAATGGAAAATTCTAAGGATCAGATGCGGTACTCAACTTGTATAACTTCCCGTATCTTTAATATATATATATTTTTATCTCAAAGTTAATTTTACTTCAAATGCATTCAAAAGAAGTTACTGTTTTATTCTAACCACAAAGAAGTTTCTGAACAATACAAAGAAAAACTTTAAATATTCAAAAAACTGAGATAACCTAATATTTTCCTTAAAAACATTTTTTCCAATTAAAAAATTAAATTTTTTTTTATTTCTCTGGCAAAAATTTTCTTTTTGATTTTGTAGTCATTTCTAATAAAAAAGTGCTTGAAATCCTCTTAGGCAGATTATCGAGAACTTTCAACTTGTTCTTAATCAAGTCTATTTTTAAACACTTTTGCATTGTGTGTGTATAGATAAAAAAATTCATTAAAATTACTTTTAAATAATTAATTAAATATTTTTCGTTATTAATAATGCAACGTAAGCTAATTTGGATCAGCATATACTTGCATATTAGCTTTTCAATCCTGTATGGTAGCCCATCGAAAAACAAGAATCTTTTAAATAACGAAAATTTAGAATCTTTGCATTTAATAGATATATAGAAATCGAATAATTTATTCAAAAATAAATGCAACATCACACGATAAATTGAACACTAATTAGAACACTTTCCCCCTTAGTATGAGTATGAGTAAAATAAATAATGTACGAGAGATAATTTTCATATTTTTGGGCGGTCCTGTTATAAGTCAAAAACCTCAATGCAGTTCTCCCTTAGGTCATAGCGTACTTATATGGACCTTGGTCTCATCAAGTCTGAGAGAGTACCTGTTTTAAACAAAGGTGAACCACTGATACGTATTTATGATGAGCACCGTATAGGGAAGAGAACGCTGGGAGTTTTTTTATGTGTTCATCCTGCTACATAATATTCAATTATGTTTAACCGGCAGTTTTGTCAGTGGCGGATTTAGGTTCGATGGCTTTCTAACCCCAAGTTATTTTGACGCTTTTATATATAATAATAATACGAATTGTAATGATGGATTCCAATTAAATTTAAGTATAGAATTTAAGCATGAATTAATTAATAATGGTAATCTTTGATTAATCTAAATCATAGGTTCTCAACCTTTTTTGAACTGGTGCCTCCTTTTCTAGTTAATATTTCGATTTCGCCCCCTTTTCTTGTTAATATTCTGATACCACCCCTCTCACTCTACAGAAATAAGAGTGTGCATAATATATGGTGAAAACAAGAGTTAAATTTTAAAAAATATTCTATTACTAATAGAATATATTTTTTTAATTTAATTTTTTTTCTGAAGCCCCAATTTTTTTACTTGCGAATCTGAAATAGTTATTGCCACAAATGTATTCAAATGTGTAATATTATATATTTTAATCATAGATAGGATATTGTTGGAATTGAAACGCTATTGAATTTCTTCTTCACTAAAAAGAATGGAATAAAAAAGCTTTAGCTTACCTGTTATAAAGACAGGCAGGGGTTTTGATGATAAATATAAATTGATAGTCTCAGCCTTTAAAGAATCACATGTTAATTCCTGGTTAACATATTTAATTATGTTTCTTGGATAATATACGTAATGAAATGCAGTGAACGAAACATTTTCCCTACAGCTCACAGACAAAGATCATCACCTTCTTTAGGTGAGTACGGTGTCACAATCCGAGGTGCCTAGTGATCTTTTCCTTTACTGTCTTTGGTAACACGGCTTCACGAACCGGGTACCCTAGTGATCCTTTCTATTTTCGACCTCTTTCTTGTCATTCAATTCATTCTTTCTTTCTCTTCCGTCTAGACCACAGATATTAAAACAAATGTTTAGCGCAGTATAGCCGAAATCGGCTCTTGCGCCAATAAACCCCAAATCACTCACTCACTCACAGACAAAGACAACTCGTGCACTACAGAAATTAAAATGCACTATATCATTCGATTTCATGTAGGTCTGAATGTAATATGCAATCTTTAAGTTTTTCATCCACTTCCCGAACTACCGAAATATTGGAATTTTCGTACCTGATATGGAAATGATTTAAATACATTCAATCAACATAAGGTAAACAGTATTAAAGTTTACTTTTGTTAGTACATAATCATCGTGTTTTTTTTAGTCTTTTTTAGACTATATTTGGTTAATCTGCCTAAGCCCCTCCGTGCCATCTGAATGCCCTCCTAATTTTTTCTGGGTGTTTTACTGCCCCTCTGAAAGCCTCAAACGCCCATAAGGGGCGTTATCACCCACGTTGAGAACCTATGATCTAAATTGATCGTGGTAATCTTTGAAAAACACCTCACATTTCGTAAAACTATAAAATTTTTATGCGAGATTAAAAAAAATAATAATAAAGTTTTTGAGTAATTGAACAAAGGTAGCATTAAATAGGGTTAATTAATAATGTGTGTTGTAATGATGAGCAAACAAACGCTACATTTAGATCTTTTTAAGAAGAAAGATTCACGAATCTAACGTTACTTATAAATAAATGCTATACTTGACGAAAATTTCTTTAGTATCTATTTGTTATATATTTTAAATTTTACTACTTACACTATAAATTATTTTTACAAATAATTTTACCCTTTTAATATTGACATTTTGAGGTTGTTAAAGCAAGAAGGGAAACGTTAAAAAATTCGGTCTTACAGTTGATAAAAAACAAAATCGATTTCAAGTTTTTGCCGCCTCGAAAAATTTGGAGCCCTAGACCCGGGCCTCGCAGGCCTAACCCTAAATCCGTCATTGAGAGAGAGTTTTGCTGTCCAGACAAGGATCCAGTTCAAAAGTGGCCGATAAAAAGAGTAAAGTATATATCGTAAAGATTGTTTTTGACTTAAATACAGAGCTATGAGTATTGAGATTATTTTAGTGTTGGGGAACTCTAAGGTTCTTATATTCAAGATCCGTAGGCAGTTTTTATTGAATGTGATATGCTATTTATTAGAATCGAACACAAAAAATAATAATTAAAAAAATTTCAAACTATCTATATAAATATCTTTTTTTTTTTACAACAACGTGCAAATTATACAAACAAATTGTTATTCTTTTCAGAATTCTGGTGTGGACATGACTATTATTTGATTCTTTTACTATACAAAGGCATATAAATATTCATTTTGGACAAAAGGAAATATAAAAATTGCTCCGGTCAGTCAAAATTATACCTGTTTTGTAAAAAGTCAATTGGAGCATACATCGTCTTCTTATAATGATTTTTTACTTTCAAGAGCTGTAGCAAACTCGTGCAAAATTTACGACATATTAGCACTTACGAATCGACATGAAATAGTGCTAAAAACAAAAATAACCAATTTATAACATTATTTTTTAAAAATAAATTTTCATTAAAAAACCAAACAAAATACACCTAAGACAACAAAGCAATAATAATAATAGTAGTTTAAAATGTGCTTTAAATAAAAATGAGACTTACAAAAAAATATAAAATGAGTCAATTTTTTCATAAAAAAAAAAAATCAAGTAAACAAACACTACAAATATACCTTCTATTTTGAGGGAAAATTACTTTAGAAAGAAAACTGCTTGGAGAAAAATGTGAATGCAATCAATAAAGAAATGTACTTCTTGCATATGGTAAGAATAATAAATACAATATTTATCGGAAAGGATCTGAAATTAAACTTGGTAAAAATGCATTTGTTTTTATTTTTCGATTTCAAAATTATGAAAGTAGTAAGTTATCTCACTAAAGTTATATCAACATGCACTGCATAAATAAAGCTCAAATAATAAAAAGAAAGAAAGAAAATTTAAAAACCGAAAACTCGGAAAGCATATGTTCGAATTCTGCGAACAAACAATAAAAATACAAATGTTATGAATCGAAATTAAAAAAAGTTTACTTACGAGAATCAAAACTCAGATTTCACTTTTTGATCATTCTGAAAGGAGAGACGGAATAAGCTGTTGTAGTAACAGGTGTTCGATCGCGTTCTGACTGCCACATGCCGTTGTTACTCAACAGCGATTCACCATACCCTTGTCAAACGACTCGCTTCCAATATACGACAGAATCTGACCGGGAAATGAAATTTGAAAATCTGCTCCTCCTACTTATCGTGTTGCCATCTGTCGGCAGAAAACGCAACTTTAAACATTATGATTCTTTCTTTATTTTTTTAATATTGTCCTCTTTCTCAAGCCAAACTGAGTGGGTGATTGAGTAAATGATTACTTCTCTTTGCTATAAAAATCACAATTAAAAATTTTCAAAAACTATTAAAATAAATCAAAACTCTTTCGCGAGGAAAAAAATTAATGTTAAAAATTTACTTAAAAAACATTCATGATAGCCCTATGGCAGTGGTCTTCAAATTTTTTCAACTCATGGAACCCTTAGAACTTGAAGATGCTTCTTGAAACCCTAGATCTAGAAAGAGTTTTCATAGAATCCCATTCCTTACACATACTTCGAAGAGTATATCTCAAAATGATATCTAGAGTAGATCAACATGTTATAGGCACTTCATGTAAAAGTAATTTTTTAAAACAAGTATTGCATTTATTATTTAAAAGCTCTAATATAATTTTTAATATAATTTACTTATTGATAATATTGATTTGTGATTCAAATGTCACCTACTCATGCATTATATTTAGTAACTAAGGTATATATGCTAGCATTTTTTACACAGACTGTCGAAGTCTAGGTCTATTGAGATTAAATGCAATCGCATTACATATTCTGAACTTAATTTGTTTTTATACTTCGTTTTTGTAGCCACTTACGTTGAAAAATATATTTCCCTTAGTTCTGATTAGTGTTCTGATTACAATGTTCTGATTAGCATTAAAATGTTTATAAATGTGTGAGAAATCCAATGTATTTTGCATGAATTTTCAACCGAAAATTTAGAAATTGTGTTCTTGCTTAAATTTAGATTTCAATGTCAACTCTGTTGATATGTTCTTCCATTTCCTTCATTATAGGTGTTGTTTTCCACAAATGTAAAGAAATGCATTTTTCATTAGAAAAACTATTTAGTTTTGCAAGACATTGTGCCAACTAACAAATATTAATATCTTAGAACCTGAGATAGTAAACAACAGAAAATTCACAATCTAGTAGTAAATATATATATAAAGATAAAACGTGTTTTAATATTCTTTTATAAAATGAGAATAAAAGTTTTAAAGTGTTGCAAAATAAAGTTATTATATATAAATAATTTTCACTTTTAATGAATAGAATGAGCTTTAGATACTTGTAACTATATGAACTTCATAGAGAACGTCAATCCATTTTGCATATATATTTATTTCTTCTTGATTGTTTTTATTGAGAATCGGGGAGCCCCTGAGTATGCCTTGTGGAACACCAGGGCTCCGTGGAGAGCAGTTTGAAGACCACTGCCCAAAAGGGAAGTAAGATCTCTTCCAAAGATGTGCTGAGCCTTTTAAAACCTCAGTTTCACACAACGAAAGGGAACCTGTATACGTTTCGTCTTTTAATTACGCTGAATAGCATGTAATGGTATTCAGTAAAATAATCAATCAATAAATGCTATTGAAATTGCAATGGAATCCATCAAACAAATCACATAATAAAATTATATCCTTGCGCTTACTCATGAAACAAAAATTGATTTTAACTCTAAATGATACATCAATAAGATTCTTTAACTTATTTAATATTTTATATTAAATTCGTCAATTAATTAAACAGAAAACGATTCTGACTCAAAATAACATAAATTTAAATAAAATAATTATAATATATTAGATTTTTTTGAAATTTCTTAAATGTTTCATTTTAAGCACTCAGAACTTTTTGTATTGCCAAATGCTGCATTCAACATCTGAAGCATCTCCGAAAGTGCTTTCCGAAGCAAAACTGAAAATTTGATGTTTGCACACTGAGCTAAATTCATGACAGTTACGTGATACATGCTATCACGTGTTCTACATTGAATTTGAAAATGACGTAATTGTTGTTCTTTTTGTATAATTTCACATTTGATAATTGGATAAAAATGTCCAATTCTTGAAAAAACTTCAAAATTTAAAAGAAAACTCGGTATCTACGTATTATTTCAACCGCATTGGCGGCATTATATGAAACGGGTAGCTTTCAGATCGGCACCCTATCCATTTACAGTGGGTCCCTTCTCATGTAGGCCTGCCCGGAAACGAAGAAGCGGATGATTTTGCGAAAGCGGCTGCCAGTGATCATGTGGACCCGGAAGACCATATGGTCCTTACGTCAACCGAGATCTACTCCAGGGCTAAAGAATTGATATGTAGAACCTGGGTTGTCCCTCCTGTACACCCATGGTATTTTCAAAGACATCCTGGATCCGCCATATCATTTAAGGGTTCCAGATCGTATCAGACGACATTCTCGCGATTTTCGACTGGTCACCTGAGGTGGATGAATTTTGGTGGTAAAAGAAGCTACCCAATTTGCACCAAATGTGAGATCAGTTCTTTCTCCCCAGCACATTCTGCATTGTGAGGGGTTTTCATGTGAGGAGGCTGTTGCTTCCCCCTGCTGTTCTTAGATTTTGTGAAGATAAATGGACTCATGGATCTGGTCTAGTTTCACTAGACCAGATGGGGATTAGTCCCACCACCCACCACCACATTTGAAACGAAGCTCACGGTTGCCAATTCAGCGCGTGCGACACATGCGAAATTGGAGAGGTCAACTTGGCGAGTTATCTTGAATTTTGGCTTTGTTGCGATAGTACGTAAGTCCCGAAAATTCTTAGATTATTCGAATTTTTTTTAACCAATTGCATTTTGCTTATATGTGTACGTTATTATTATTAACAAATATGAATTTTTAAAAGAAAGTTTCTGTAAAAAGCAAAAGTTAGTAACAGCGAAGCGCATGAACTGAATTACTGAAAACACTGATTGCCTTTGTTATGTGATTGGTAACGTTGCATGAATTTATGAACTGATTGCCTCGAAACACATGATTGCATTTGTCATGTGACTATGACATCACAAGAATTTAGTCCAATTGACATTACAATATCCGATAATACACAAAAAATCTATCTACATGAAAACATTTGCTGTGTTACGTAGATCGGTGTTCGCGGTATCGGTCTGAAAATTTATTTTCAAGAAACACTCCATGAAAAGTACAGGATAAGGCAGTAAAATTCGCAAATGAATCCCAGAAAGTCTTCTCGTACCTTCTATAACGCTTAAACACAACTATCAGTGTTTAAAAAATTCCCTTTGTCGCTCGCACACATTTATTACATATGATGCAGTGACGTCTTAAGGCATGGGGCAACTGGACTTGGGCCCAGGGCCTCGTTTTATTCTCGACGCGGTCTTAAAAAGATCACGGTTTGGATATTTTTGGTCAAATATTATTCCTGTACATATTCTCCATAAATCATGAAATTTCAAAGTGCATATTAAGAGGCAAAAGTGGTAAGACTGTATTATTATGTGATGACCGTTGTCCGTGTCTTGGTCTAGGCTTAATACTGTAAGCAATCATATATACAGTCGACTCTCGATAATTCGAAGTTGAAAGGACCAATAAAAGACGTCGTATAATCAAGAGTTCGAATTATCAAGAGGGTAGGAAAAAACTCCCAAAATACTTGGAAGAGAAATTTTTTTCTGCCACATTTAATTTTGAAACTATGTTGTAAAGGTACAATTGCACATATGTATAAAATTATTTTAACGTATTTTTAAAAAGTACATGTTATACAGTATAAATATTAAACAGAAGTTTAAAGTCCTGTATTAAAAATACATTTATATATATGTATTAAAAGCAACTATATTAAAAAATATATACTGTACACAATACATTTTTTTCACGAAAAAATCTGTTATCTTTTTTTGTTTTATGGCTTTCAATTTAACTTTGCCAATAGATGTTTCTAGAATAATTGAAGCGTGAAAAATGTCCGCATCCACATGATTTTCAAGGAAAAAGTTGCGTAGTTTCTTTAGTGACACTTAAGATTTTGTCAGAATTATCGGAGTCAACTCCGATGGTCATCAAAGGGACTACGTTACAGGAGAGACAAGCAGAAACAATACAACACAAAATATGTAAGGTCCAATCTGTATGCTACAAGACTGTACATGATAGTGAGTGTGATTAATAAGATCACTTCGAATTATCACGTATTCTATTCCGGCCAGCCACTGATTTTACTTCGAAATATTGAGTGTATCAAAACGTATTGTTTTAGTTCAAAATATCAAGAGTTTTTCTAAGGGCTGAGCGTATATTTCGAATTAGCGAGAGGTTCGTATTATCGAAGGTTTGAATTATCGAGAGTCGACTGTAGTCGAAATATGGCCATCGGTCTAGCCGGTTTGTGCCAAGCTTTGTGAGATTGAAAGTCGTGCACATTTATTTGTTTCAAATAACCGTTCTTACGAGTATTTGACAATGCATGCTACTTATATATACTGTCTACTTTTACAGATCACCGGTTAGGCCTATTTTTGCATAAGGGCTCAGGGCCTCAACATGTCTTAAGACGTCCCTGTACATATGCCATAATCATCGAAATATTATATTTTTCTTGGAATATGCTTAACAGATGATTTATTGATAACAACTATTACAACATATTTGCCTGAAGATTATCGCCAAACTAATAGACACTAATTACTAATGTACGTACGGAGTTAATGTGTCGTGGTTCATAGACCGCGGATGTGAGAGGTTTTGATTAAGAAACAAACATGTTCTAAAGCTAACTCTTTTGTTCAACCTATAACACAAATGAGAATTTATGTATGTAAGTTAATGAGAATGCACTCTGATAACTAAGCCCGAGGAGTAATAAAACTTATTTTTCTTAATATATATGTATAAAAACAATTATCTTATCTATTCTTTTGAGCGTTCTTGTTGCCAACTTGCTTAATCGTCAGCTATAAGGTGGACGACTTCCATCTTTCTCTGATTCATTCCCTTTGGAATTAATATTACGAAGTGCCGGTCGCTCACACTATGCTTTCCGCTTAGAATCAACTTTCAACCATCATACCACCTACTCCACGACTAGCACTTAAATAGAATTTTTCATTTACATAAAATCAAGTCCTCTCTGTGAAAAGCGAATTTTAACTAAAACTAGTTAAAAATACTTTCCCCAAGAGGATTAGTAGAAGCCCGAATAGAACCCGTTACGAATGTACAAAAGACATTTTTCTTAACAGCCTACTTCCGGGCATTGCAATACCAAGTAGTCATGGTCACGAACTCATGGGGGGCGTTGTCGTGTTGCGGGTTTTAGGCCTGATGCCGTTGATGACCCGCCATGTATAGGGGCTGATGCACTTCTGTCGAGGTACAAGCGTGAAAGTAGGAGAAATGGGTGCCTACTCTGGTGTAATTTTCGTCACTTGAGCATGGTTCAAAATGGCAAGGTCTATCACCAATAGTCATCAAGTTGTTTTAGAATGTGAAGTTAATAAACATTCACTCCTTCGGAACAATTTAAGGAATCCGACTACCCTATAATTGGGAATTTTGCTAAAAATTGACAAATTATTTATGATTTTATTTTATAGGCCATCTTATTAGCTTCATAAAAATACGAAGTTTATTATTTTCCGTGCACTAGAACAAAAATTAAAAGTGTTTTAGTTAAAGCAGATGCATTACTTTAAGCAAGATGTCATACATTAAAACGCGTTTTACTCGAAATCTGAATTTTTGAAAATGCTCAAAGCCAGCGATTGCTAAAAAATTTTGAAAATAATGAACTGAAATTTTTAGTGCATATTCTGTATAATAGTAGAAGTGTTTTAACCTTCAGATTTATCAATCACTGTTTTATCACAAAATTTACAGTCCTTTATGTTAATATATTCGCTGTTTTTTAAGCAATTACATATCATAACTAAGATAAAGTACTCTAGTTTTTGTAAAAATTAAAATATCTCTTATTCTGAAGGTCATTTCAAAAAATGAATAACGCAGCAACATATCAGAATTGAAAATTTGTTTATAAACTTTTAGTACAGAATGGGCCCCGTTTATGTTATTTTTTTTGTCAATTTTTTACCTATTTTTTTCCATTTTAGTAATAATAATTTCTTTTCCTCTTCTTAATTTTAGCATACTTTTCTTAAAATGTACTAAACAAATCTAAATAACAACAACAACAACAAAACCCCCAAATTTTTAAAAAAAAGTTGTCGTAAGTATTCGGATACATTAAGGCAGTGGTTCTTAAACTTTCAATCGCCACGGTTCCCCACTTAATGGATCAGCCTGACATCGTGTACCGCCAAGATTTTGAACACCCTTTCAGAGTCTAAAAGAGAGAAATCTTCACATTAAATGAGAGACCATCGCTGACCCCCTAGAAAATCGCTGATTTAAGGTACTGGTAGATTAAGGCATGCGTGTGATTATCTCAAATTCCATGGAATGCTATATGCATCCGAAGAAGATTGAAAATGAGATAAACACTAACAAAACATGTTTATTGTGTCATTACTTAAAAACTATAATTCATCTTTAAATTTTTATTTATATTTTAGAAAAAGAAAACAAATTCTAGAGCAAAAACTCATAATTCGAATGCGTAGTATTTTTCGGCTGAACGGTCTGTTAGTAAGCAGCTGGTTGTAATTTTTGCATGAATGCCTTGATAGTTTATTTTCAGGGGAAAAAATCGAGCAAAATCTTATTTTGAAAATAATTCCATTTCCGCTGCGAAAAAAATATGAGTTTTTTTTTTGTTAGAATATAATAAACTACTGTCATTTCTGACGGAAATGGGTGTAACTAATGATAGTGTGTCAGTGATTACGGTTGCAAAATTTGGGCGTAACCTAAACAAGCACAAGTGTTTGTATTTCCTTTCTTATGCTACTTCATTTATACTGTTTTGATTAATCTCGAGCTACATCTGATCTGATACTACAGTATTCACATAATATATAAGATCCGTTTTGGTTGTAATTTTGTTATCACGTAATTCCTTTATTGTATCATATACAGTAGCCCAAAAGTATTCGTACACTTGCAATTTTCTATATTATTTAATGTTTTCGATTAATAAAACTTAATATATCGGAATAATTTTTTTATAATATACTCCTGCAACTTTTTCTTACTTAAATAACATAATCAATTTTTAGAGAACATAGCATAACTTATTTGGAAAATTTAATAATCAAAAACTACTAAGAAAACTACCAGAAAAGTCTTCGCGCACTTAAAAAATGTCTCAACATAGCTTTAAATATGTACCGTTTCTTTATTTAATAAATTCAGGGCTTAGTAAGATATCGTTCAGCATCCACGACAACTTTAAAATGTCTTGGAATAGATTTCATTTTGTGACGGGTGCTTACGCGTTTCACTAACCTTCTTCCGCATTCTTTAAAATGTTTTATTTATTTCAACCAATCTCCTCCGAGAGCCAAAAGTGTGACTTATGCAAATGAGATATTTTCGGGTTTAGCGAGTTCGAAAAGGATATAAAAGGGAGAAATGAAATGAAGAGAAGGGATTTTGAGAGAGTAGTTTTTCTAGTGGAAATATATTCGTCGAGAGAAGAGTCTATTGAAAAGTATATATAAAATCGGTTCGAGACGGAACTGAGAAATAGCTGAGATTGAAGCCACTTATTAAAGGAATCCAAATATTGAAGAAGTATTTAGAAGAACCTGCCATAACTAAAGATATCAGGTTAGTTCAATTTCCCAAATTAAATATAAGTGTGTAACTTAATTATACACGTCGACTACCGTGGATTCAGTTAGGATTCCGTCGTTCATAATCGAATTCTTCTCATACTCCACTATGTTTTATTGTTCTTAAAACTTGAATAGTATTTGTGTAATCTCTCAATTAAGAAAAGTCAATAAATAAGATTGATTTATTAATAAGTAGTAATTAATCATGAATTCAACACATTCAGATTTAGATAATACAAGAAGGGGAGTTAATAATCTTAGAGGTAGTGATAGACTACGACAATTTACTTTTTGTAATTTCTGCATCGATGCCCCTCCATGCATCTGTGTGTGATTATTGTTTTTACTTCATATTTGATTTTTATATGTCATGTTTTCTTACTTTAAATTCAAATTCTTACCAAGTATGTTCTATTTGATCATAATCAAATGATTTATGGAGTGTTTAGAATTTG
This sequence comes from Trichonephila clavata, assembly GCA_019973975.1. Taxonomy (NCBI): domain Eukaryota; kingdom Metazoa; phylum Arthropoda; class Arachnida; order Araneae; family Nephilidae; genus Trichonephila; species Trichonephila clavata. Next base: position 3,850 of record BMAO01033608.1, on the reverse strand, counting down.
GAGACAGTTATAGAAAAACCAGCGGTGTACGTTGAGAGCAGGGCGCTTGGGGACATTATCTTGTTAAAAAATGAAGTCGTCACTAACACCCAAATTTTGGATGGATAATTTCAAAATGTTCTTTAAAATATTCAAATAGAGCTTATGATCCTAAATATCATACCAAATTACCTAATCCTGAAGCCGATTTACACACCTACACAAGAACACCTCCACCTCCCCCATGCTTCACTATTCCTACTAAATTCTGGAGACTCGTTATTTTTCTTCTCCAAACTATTATGCAACGGTCAGCATCAAAAATGTTGAATTTGCTATATTCCTAACTAATTTGCTGTCAAAATTGAATTTTTAAAAAATTTAATCCCTAGAAAAATAAAAACAATGATCACAAAAGAATAGAGAAACATCGACACAGAAATTGCAAAAAACTGATGCCAAGACATTTAATAGTTGTTGTTTACGCTAAAAGACATTCTAGAATAAATCAAGAAAGAAATATACAATATTTAAAGCTATGTTGAGATCTTTTTTTTTAAGTGTACGAAGATTTTTGTGGCGTAATATTTTAGTAGTTTTTTTATTATTAATTTTTTAAGTAATAGTTATGCTATGTTCTAAAAAGTGATTATGTTATTTAAATAAAAACAAGTTGCAGATATACATTATAAAAAATTACTCTGATGTATTAATTTTTATTAATCAAAAACATTAAATGTTATAGAAAATTGCATGTGTTCGAACACTTTTGTCGGCCACTATATGTATTTACAATTTATGAAGAAGTAAAAACTTTCTATAGAAACATTTTGGATGAATTTTAAAAATTAATCCAAGCAATAAAAAGTGAAAATAATGTGTATAGTTATATAAAATTGGATTTATTTTATTTTTTCTTTCAATAACAAAAATAAACGAAGACTATAACAAATACAAGGAATGTGTCAGGCCGTTGTCAAACGATTAACATGTTTGAATTAAAAACGGAACATTTTTGAAATTAAAATAAATTTTTTTGAGTCTAATTCAAGGAATATAATTATTTTATTGAAGATGGAAAAATTTGAGTCGGATATTTCAAGAGATTTGAAAATATTAATAAATACGAAAGAGAAAAAAAAGAAATTTAGTTAAAAAGGACTGATAATGAAGTATTTGTTATGAAAGTGCTTTAAATGGGGCCATTTTCAATTGGAAAATGTGCGACCAAAATCACAAATAACCATATTCTTGATAGCTAATACGATGAATGTGGAGGCAAATGATTTTTTGGTACTTTTCCGTTCCGTCGGCCAAGCGGTAAAGTCGCCAAAAATGTTACAGCCGACGCCAAACGGAATATTCCCGCTGGTGATGTTTTACCACCACATTTTCAAAACAAGTCGTGATCTTTTCTTATCAGTAATGTCTTTTTCATAATACATCAAATATAAGTGAAAAACCAATGAGAACTATCATTTTTCATATTTTATTTGTATGTTGTGTGTTGTCGACAATAAAGCCTGCTTGGCGGGATTTGCGCCGGCGAAACGAAAAGTACCGGTTTTTTCATCAATAATACCTTTTTAATTGATCAAAACAACAAACACGACTCTTCAAAATAAAAAATATTGTGAGATCTGATTACAGTTACGTTTTACATTATAACCTTGAAATTTGAATATCAACAAAACAGTCTTTTTAAGGCTGCCTTCGGCAAATGTTACAGAATAGGACCCAGATTCGGAATATTTGTTTAGATATAAAAATACTCAAACTTAAATATTTTATATTATGGTTTCACTATCCTGTAAAGAATCGCTTATTTTATCATACTACTCATTTTTATCCGAGTTGACACATTTTTTCTTTCACATTTTTCTCCTATACCGTAACGCTAAACTAGCTATCCCTTTACATGTTAATCGGAAAAATTAACTATTTATGAAATATTTCGAAATTTTAAAAACACTATACAGTAGAACGTCGTTTATACGACGTTCTATATATTGGACCGGACTCCGTACGGATACGCGATTATTCGCATAACCGAAAACAGAATGCGAATCATGCAGTATATGAAACCAGACACTATACGAATATTGAAAATCATCACATGCGGGATGCTTGAAGGAAAAGCAAAATAGGTGCAAAATGTCGCAATTTTACTTTTATTGTGGAAAATAATCACTTATATTTCGTTGTACCATTGTACACCTTCGTTTTTTCGCTGCAAGGTGTCTGATTTCATTCAGCAGCAGATAGTTGAGTAAGACAGCACTCTGATTGTCGTTCGTACACTCCATAGCTGTCTCTAACTCACAAAACGCGTCAGCATTTGATGGATCCTGTCTGCTTTCGTTGTTGTTGTCTTCGTCTTCATCCGTTTCATCGTCGACAGGGTCGGATTCTTCTTGCACGGAAGTCACAATCTCGTCATCAGTTAGCATTTGAAATACACAGTCTTTTACATCGCATGCCATCCAGGTTTCCACATCAACAAAACTCAACAAAAGAGCACGTATACACCCTCTCACTTCGAAACAAATCGACCCAATACTCCGTGGAGATTTTTCTAAATCACACAACTGAAATTCCCTAAATATCCCTCACCTAGGGTTTTCCCGTCAATTTTGACCTCACACGAAACAACTGTTCAGCATTGCACTGTTCGAAAACGTATCCGGACTCTGGTCCGGATATTTGACGCTCCGGATAGTAAACGTTCGGATAAATGACGTTCTGCTGTATTATAAACAAATGCATAAGTTACGATGTCACAAGTTTTTATAAAAATTGAGGCATTTTTTTGTGTCTAAATTGTGATCTGCGTTAAGTTTACGCTCTCGTACATATGGCAAAAACAGCCTCTTGAAGAGTCCTCGTTTTGGGGGAATAAAAAGATAGTAATAAACCGAGAGAAAAATATTCAAGTCGAGTATCCACAAATTTATTTCGAAATTTTAGACACACATAAATTCTTCCTTCTGTGGCAAATTTTGAGCCAATCTCATTAATGTTTCTTTAAATATTATTTACATAAATTAAAAGTCAGCAAAGTCAAATACTTTCATCGGAACTTCGATACATATATGGTGCGCTCTTTTGCACTGTAACAGTCCATATCAATCACTACTTCAAATGCTCGATTATTTAGATTAGAATCTTCAAGGCAACCAAGAAGGGCAAGGAACTAATTTTTTATGCACAATCCCCGTACAGAAATCGGGGTTTGGTTACTCGTTCTTTCACCGCCAAGTCCACTCCCTGTTCGACTCTCAGCTAAAGGAGCGGTTGGTGGTCGGAAATCAGAAATATTTTAAAAAACTAATTAAAGACGATCTTATTTTGCAAAGACTTAAATGCGATCTTATAAGACAATATATTAATTTAATGATTTATAAGATGATTTATTTAATGAAATAGAAATTTAAACATTGGGTTTAGGATCCATTCGTTTTAAATAATTCCCTTTAATTGCATCACAATTTTTTGTAACTGTTCGGAAAATTATATTACCGTAAAATATGGCGTATAAGGCGCTTAAATTTCAATCCCATTAAATTTCAATCATATATATATATATATATATGATTGAAATTTAATGGTGCGCTTTAAACGCCAGGTATGAAAATGAGAGCTTTAAGAATAAAATAAAATTTTTAAAAAAAGACGTTCATAGGAAAAAAAATTAGATTTCTACATATATTAAAATAGTGTTTATTGAAAAGAAATGACTTTCCTTAAGAACTTAAAGGGTCATATCCTCTAGAAGTATATGAATTTTTTTCAAAAGCTTGGAAAAATACCTCGAATAAATAAATGACTTCAAAACAGCACTGCACACGTACATTTCCGGTTTCTTCGTAAA